>JAYRBW010130889.1:0-16016 GCA_036023295.1 Invenusta paracnida
GTACTGACTGACGTAACATCCTCTAATGAAACCGAGACAAACTTCTAGTAAGAGTTTGGGTCTAATCCGTTGTACGCACTGTGCCACAGACTCCTATTCTCTGCACTACAGAATGTATGTCTACTCTGTCGACTTAGCTGTGATGAGAAAGACTGGTCATGCATGACTCGGAAACACTGTCATTGTCATATTATGTGTATCTACGAGACACTGTGATGCAGGATTTTGGATTTGCACATAAAATAAGGAACACCAGCCGTTCTTCCGGCGGTAATAATGCGTAAATCCAAAATTTGGACAAATTTAAAGGTGCACTTTTGCTTTATATCGTTGGCTAATTTTTATTGACAAATATTATGACGATACTGTATATATGTAAATGAAACATATATCGATCTTGAAAGTAACATTTATAGGCTGCATTAGTCGTTGAATTCATTTTGCAGTATAAAGTCGACTTTGATACACTATCAATATTTCATATTATAATAAAATTGTAAATTCCAAAGTGCAATTATTTTAAAATAATATATATTTACAAAAGTTCACACCTCGCATCGATTACATCATTGTGTTTTCGGAATGGATTGTATAATTTTTAATATTATTGTAGATAACTGCGTGTTTTGATTTCTTTAAAAACTGAAGCTTAACATTTTATTTAATGGGGAGTGGTTATCCGTTTTTGTTAAGTTAGTGTTATTTTGTTTTTTACAGAAAAGGTGTTTAGCATAACAAGATGCATATCAGAATTAATATTTGCTAAAACTGGCAAACAAGAGTAAATCTTACTGAGCTCTGTCTGAATTTAAACACAAGACTCACTATTTAAGCAAGTATCATAATATTCGGGAACATATCGTTTCGCATATTATTGGTTCGCATATTATCGGTTCGCATATTCTCGTTTAGCATATTATTGGTTCGCATATTCTCGTTTAGCATATTACCGGTTCGAATATTACTGGTTCACATATTATCAGTTCGCATATTATTACCGGTTCGCATATTATCAGTTTGCATATTATTGTTACGTATATTGTGGAAATTATGGTTTCGCATATTTTGTAAAGTGTATTTATAAAAGTGATATGTACAGATAAATAAAATACTAAAAGGCCCACCGTGATTGCTGCGACTGAACACCCTGCTACTCTGCATCTCCAATACTTACTGTCGTCACTTGTACGATTAATAGATAGCAGATACTTGTTCAATTGGAGCAAATTTCCTCCTCTTTTGCTGGGAATCAACTTGGCAGGTGTGTTCATCGTATATCAACTTTGTGAAAATCTCTACTTATTTCGGTATATTTATATGCAACGCGAATACATCTCATTATTCAATATTAATTCATTTCAGTCAAAGTTATTATTGTACCCTCCCGGTATTATGGGGGTAGTGTATACATAATACATGGTTAATTGTTCATATTGTATTATAATTACATGAACCTAGTCAGTGTGCTAAACATTACTCTTGTGGTATGCCAAACAATACACATTTGTGTCAAGTAAGCGTGACGTAATATTTAACTCCAAATTGCCAATATACTAAACGATAATATGCGAAACAATAGGCACCCTCATATTCTTAGAGACATTGTATTGGCATTTATTAATATTAAAAGATGTTATTTACATTTTGTGTACAATATTATTTACGATCTAATATAGTGGTATGCTTAGTAACGTATTTTATTGATATCCTTTAATAATTAATAGTTCCAGAAAAATACCAGTACCATATAGGTAGTTCATTGGAAAATATATCACTCGACTAGTTTTGTCTAATTATAGTGATATGAATAAGTTATAAAATAACTACATTAAGTATAAATGTCAATCTCCGCCTGTATAATTCAAACAGTTATATACTTTAACAGGATGTTTGTATAACAAAACGTACACGATAGTTATGTTACGAAATATGACATATTTTTATGCCACGGAATGTTATTAATTATGATTACCAATTTCTGATCGATGCAATCTGAAAGACGCAACTTTAATACTATTTACTTTCTGCCAGGCACTATGCAAGGGGCTTAACACTGATTTCCCACTATTTTGTGCTTGGGATAACATTATCGACTCTATTATTGATCTCATGACGTCACAACCCCCCCCCCCATCAGTTGGAGAGGATACAACAACAACAGCAGCAGCAGCATAATCACCACCAACAACAGCACCACTCCCACCACACACCTCCCTCCCATCACAAGTCCTCCGCACCTCCGCCGCCACCCTCGTCCAATCATTGGCGGAATCAACAGCACACCTCCTCCAATCAGAAGCCCAGTCCGCTCATCATGCCGCCCACGCCAGTTGCCGAGCACGTGGGCTTTGGTGCCCGAGTGGGGCTTGGACGGCCGCCTCTGGCCTCTCTCGATGACTCGGCCAGTAGTATTTGTTCCTCGCCGCCCCCCGTGAACCAGCAACGTCGAGCCGGCTCCAACGACTCGGCAGACAGTGGCGTGCTCGCTAGTCGGATGTCCCCGGTGAAGGGGGGATCTACGGCACCCCCACCACCTGTTGCTGATCGTCCCGAGAAAACAAAATCCATTGTGAGTTGAGAGCTCTGTCTTTTTCTACTTAGTGAATTGACTGTTACAACTTTTGTGTGGCATTCTTTTCTGTGTATACTGTCGTCATGCTAATAACCTATATTACCAGAAATTATATTTAAATAGAAATCTAAATAACTGTCCATTATACGTCTCAACAGTACCTGCAACCTACAGTAGCGGTATAACACCAAGTTATTAGATATTTTAATAGAGTGTTCTAATCGAAATCTGCCTACCGCCTAGATACCAAGTTTTCGAGGATAAGCCGGCGATTGATCCCGCAGTTGAAGCCCGTCTGACCCGTGAAGACTGTCTGACTCAGACGATTAGTCTTGCTAATTCACCCCTGATACAACAGCACTCTTGTTATTTTATCCTTTGAAATTCGTATCGTCTATATTCTGCACTCAACACACTGTGTTTTGAAGTCAAAAGTATATCTCTGTAGTTTTTTAACAAAGGTTTTGACATATTATTTACATTTTTGATAAAATAGTTTTATTCACCAATTTATTAGTTTGGTTTAGTATTCTTTATTTCATAGAATGTTTTGAATTGTTTGGATTGCATAGATATTATGCTTGACCTTTTTGAGGCGCATTCTTCAACGTCTATTAGTCAATGTTTTGTACAATATTGTATAATGTAAAGGGCTTGGAACCCTTTTAATTTAAAGTTTAATCGTCCACTATTAATGAACTATCATTTCATCTTAGATCGTGTTAACAGCACGCCACACTGAGTGCCACACTTTAGCAGTGATTTTTAAATAATCGTGCCTTCATTTTAGTTACTAATCTAGTTATAATAATAATAAAGCCGAATGTGATCTCATCCTTTTAAGAGCTTTCTAATAGGCTTGATACCTGCGGTATTTCATTTACTTGTCCATTTGTATGACATTTAAAAGCATATTTTTAGAATGTATTGTTCTGAAACATTTTTCATCATAAAAATCATTGTTAATAGCTCTAGTAATTTAGAGCTAACATAATTGTGTATGCTAAATATGTTTCTGATAAAATCATTTAATTATTAATAATCTTATTGTTAAATTTAACTATTCCGTCATTATTTTATGAATTAAATGGAACTAAAATGTCAATAATATTTAGAAAATGTGTACAAATTGATTTAATTATAGATGAGACAATCAACCATCGAAAGGAATTCAACATTTATGAACAAATATAACGAGATGAATGTATTATTTAAACATGTGTAAAATATGTTTATGCTTTTAAACAATATGTTTGAGATAATGTCCTATCTACTCTGGTTTAGTGAACTTGATAGTGTTCTGAAAGCAATTATGTCGATTGTTGCACTTGACCGGTTTCACATCGGCATCTCTATATCTCGGTTATGTCTGTGTTCACTTACTCATAAAGTTATCCAAGACCAGGAGGGGTCTGGTCACTCTGAGCTATTTTATAAAAATTGTCAATTTTTCGGTTAAGTATCTCTTAAATTTCTTTTGTTGATTGCTAAATTTATCTTTTCACCAATGTAGAGTGTATCTGCATCTCCATGCATAGCAACAGTAATGTACATATTATGACCTTGTTTTTTCTAACTAATTATATCGTGTCCCTATTTAGAGACAGGGTTTCTGTTGGCACTATATTAATGTTTTGGGTATTATGCAGTTAGCCTATATTATGGAATCTATGCATGAGGACATATGGCGTTTACAGGGGGCTATTAGATATGAAAATACGGCGACGACGGATGATTATTTGGATCCCCGCTATGTTATTAAGTGAACTGCACTGCAGTGGTGCCCTTTGCAACTATTTGGCAGTAGTGTTGCTATCGTTAGCATCTATCTGAGAGGAACATCTACATTTGTCATTATAGCAAAACAGTTTTTATAGTTTGCAATGTATCTATCTATTGGGCTGGTGATGCGATGTATTAGTCGGTATAATGTAATAGTATGATGTGTTCTACTGACTGTAATGATGGCTAATTACCTGTTATGTGGTTGTCTTATAATTCTTGATTTCTACTGATCATTATATATTAGCAGTTTCAATTAGAACGCTGTGGGCGACATTGTCTTAAAAAATAAGTTCAGCTTGAAGCAGTATTGTGTTAGCTTTTCAACATATATAATATATCGGTCGTTTAAGTTGAATTCATCACGCGACTTTGTCATTGAAACAGATATATAAATTGTACAAATGTGTATTAATAGTTATATCGGTTAGCAATGTACCTGCTGTTTATCAGTTGTCATACTCTAGGAAATTAGAATGTCAGTCAAGTGACTTTTTCCAGGCGTTAACCAAGGTTGAGGTAGGTACGTATATATAAGGAACTCAAACTTCTAAGCCTTAGATTTTGGGTCTTGTCAGTCTCGCAATTTTGTGTGCCGTTGTTGTTTCTTTTATTCAATGAGATGGGTTTTCTGGATCCAATTTTGATGTATAAGGTATTTATTTTTTTTGTGCTTATTCATTTATTTAAAAATTTCTGTAATGTAAAATATTAGTTTCCGATTTTGTATTATTATCTTCAATTCCTTTTCAAAAGATATTTTAGATTTAGGATAACAAGCAATTTCCATTTTTAATCAAAATGTGATTTTTAGTGTGTTGTCTGATATTGTATTAACTTCGCATTTTGGTCGTGCTGAGTGACATTGTGTTATAGTGCTCAGGCGGAGGTACTCGTAATCTGAGTATATATACCCGGATATACTCTGATTAGAAATCAAAGATAGACGCGGATCTACTCCGATTTCAAAATGTATACTCGGCTTTTAAATCATACACTCGAATAAATAAATGAGTGTACTGTAAGAAATGATATACTTGGATTTTCGAATATTCATATTTCTATTTTTTGTTTATTGGTATTTTAATGCCTGTCCTAATAAGCAATTAAACACATAATAAATGAAACAAATTTTAAACTCCGTGCTCAGCCATATTTTATGATTGAATTGTACTCGAAAAATGTGACATAAAAGAATAGTTTATCTATATTCACAAAATGACCGAAATGTGTATTATAGCATTTAAATTAGATTTTTTTCTATGATATATATATATATACTCGGATTTTGTCTTGCATTTCATGTGGCCAACCCTGTTTTATACATTGAGATATAGGCACAAAGTACAATTTAACAATTAACTTTAAATCCTAATATTTATTACGTTAAGACCTCTTATTGTAAAGTTATTCTTGATTAGTGTCTACCAATATCAATAATATAAAGTTTAAAGAATTGGGCCTAATTGTTAAGTGAAATTTATATATCCACAGTTTATATTCGGAGTTAAAACTCTTGTTTGTAAAGAGAGCATTCCTATTTATTAAATCGTATATTTACACTTTAATACAGAATTGATTAATTTTCTATATAATAATCTGCTTTTTAAATATATCAGTATGCTCGTAGCACTCCGTTACTTATAGTGATGACTTGTTGATGTATCAAATTATTATCACACAACAATTAATTTCGCCTATTTTTGTCTATTTTTTAAATACTTAAGAACCTCTCATATTTGTATTTTTGCACTATTTCTATAATAACTAGTTAATATTTACATGTGTTAATTAGCAGAGAACACAAGCTGGTGAACATAACATAATAGCATTATTTTATTTCTGTTTTGTAGTTTTATTTATAAACAGTATCTTACACAGTCTATAACAGTCTAAATATGAGAGTAGGTTTGCCAATGTATGCAATATGCTATTAACCTTTTACATCATAGATTGTGTAATAAATGTGTCTGTCTGTTGCCAACCCATTATACTGTTTTCTGTACAACGGTTTGCAATATCTGTAGAGTACAATTTTGTGTAGACATTTTATGGCGCAGACACCATAATAATGACTTGAGTAAGTTAGATATTATATTAGGGCGGATACCTCCTGATTCAATGGTTCTCTTCCAAAATGTATTGTTCGTTCACCTGATATGTTTGTTCTTAATGGCATTGACTTTGCTGTAAGAATAGTCAGTGTGTTTAGGAGGTATTTTTCTTAGTATTTCGCGTAGGAGCAACTTAATTGAAATATTTATTAAAGTTTGACGTTAATACGATGTCAATGGCACTGTTTGTTATTATGTTTGGACTGGTTTTTATATAAAACTTATTTTCATATTTGAAGCATTTTGACTCTGAAGTTATTATACTGACTGCAATTTTGTAAATTAATTATTTTTATAGAATTATTCTTGGTTTCTACGTCTTTCATTGACATAATTTGGTAGATGTAATGTTTTGATTGAAGGGCATTCGATCACTGGGTTATGGGTATGTACTTGATCCATCCTCATCAAAACAGGAATCAGATTTAAATGCCCTGGGATTACATGTTGAATGTACATATTGTGTGCACGCGTTCTCGATGTAAACAAATGTGATTTAGTGTTTTGTCAACATTGGAATTACACATGCTAGGTACTTATATATGCGTAGGTATAGCTCGGTGCCTACTTACAATGCTGGTATGGGGTAAGCAGGCATCTTTATATAAGTACGTATATGTATAAATTGAGCCTCGTTCAAGTGGTGATTCTTTTTGATTTGACGTATGCATTCTCGAGAAAGGGGATGCTGTGGTCTCTTGCATATTACTGTCAATTTCTGTACCATCGCCCTACCTTTAACCTCCCCTCCCATGCTTCCAATTTTATATCTTTTTAACCCCTTGCCTGTATATTTCGGTGTTGGATACTATTTGCAGTATGTACTTGGATGTATTACATACCCTAAAACACATGCTTCATTTTGTGGGGTTGTACCTGCCGCATTAGACCAACGTAATATGATTGAGAATCAATGGAAAGATAAAATTTTCTCTCGGTTTTTAGTATCTTAATATTTAAAGGGGTATGTTATACTGCCTATGCAAGCAACCTCGAACAGTAGACATGGCCACTGGATTGATCTACAGAACCTCAACTAGTCTTATATATTGTGTCTTGGGGAAGCGATCGCCTCGTAGCTCTCGACTGATTTTCCATCCCCTATCCTCCCGCCAGGTGAAGGTATCTATCTACTTGGCTTACATCCGAATTTGGTATATATATAATATAAAGCTAGCTCTATCTGAGGTATTAAATGTAAGACACAAACGATTGGATTCGTATGTAATATGTCAAAGGATATCCAAGTTTCAGTCCATTTTATGGCGAATTACAGATGTAAGGTAATTTGGGGGCGATTTGTTTTGCTGGGGTCGTCAGTTTAATTTAGCATATTGCCTCGTTTTTTTTAAATTGAAATATTATTTTGTAGATTCAAGTGTTAATTTTCATTCTCACTGATCTTTCCCAAATATAAATCTCACACTGTATGTATGCTAGTAGGAACTCTGACGTGTTGTATCTGATGATCTCGTCAGTAGGTGACGCTATTATAGGTTTTTTACAGTAGAATCTTTGAAAATCTCTATAACTAAATACTCTCATGTAAGGTCACATTAGATCTTCAGATCATGTTGCACATATCCGCATATCATCCGTCTTGGTATGCCAACCTGCACTCAATGTATATGAATTTGTATTCTGGATCACTTGGAGGAACATTATCTCATATTGATATTTTAATGTGCGCATTTCTACGGCTATCTATGTTATAATGTTAGAAATGTTGCTTTGTTTGCTTGCGAGATTCAGATTAATAAGTTTGAACCCTTTTATCACAATGTCGTTTTTTTAATTTGATATTTTCGGGCAATATTATTTTTTGTTGCTCCGTAAACTGGAAACAAATTTGTAAAAAGCTATTGCAGCTATATTCTTATATAATCAAATAATTTTAGATTACTATGAGAGAAACTTTAATATTTTTATATGGTGTATATTATTATGCGTTGGTAGGAGTTTGTTTATGGCGTGATATAACGATTAGACTGTAGGCACAGTGAGATAAGTATTACTGATAAGATAAACAAGCCATTCTTTTATGGCACAGCATACTTCCAACTGGACGTATTATTATATTCTACAAAACATATTTGGAAACCTGGTTTATTTGTCATACTATTTGGGAGACCTCACGGCTCGCTAATTCTAGAGTTGAAACATTTGTGAGCCACGGGAATCTTCTGTGTTTTTTTTTTAATAATTTTAATATAACAAATTGAATGAATGATATATCTCTGTCGAGACTGGTATTCTACTTATAACTATTCTCTAAATATAGATAAGATGATAGCTATAAAAAGGGCCTTTTACTTTGAGAATCCCAGTAAATTTGATTGATCATGTACAACTTTTGTGCAACAAATCACCCACTTTATAGCTTAGCTAAGTAGTAATAAGAAGTTTGTATCGTTATCGATTTTCGCGACTCGAATAATAGATTTATTACACGCTGACTTTCTAGCTATATTCAATTGGCGGTCGGTTATTCTTCATACATACTATTCCATTTTATTGGGCTTTATCGTCCACATTGTCGTCGTACGCGGTACATGAATTCTAAAGGATGCCATTTTCTCCCCCGCGTGTGTGTTATCAGTACACGAAGCCCGTGGATGACAGCAGTCCCACGGGGAAGCCCGCCAACTCTCCTGACAGCAAGGACTCCGGCGGCGGCGCTGACAAAAAGAAGAAGATGTCCGACGAGGAAGTCCACGATAAGCTCCGGACGATCGTGAGTCTTGGGGACCCCAACCGGAAGTATGAGCGTCAGGATAAGATTGGCCAGGGGTGAGTCTCGTTGGTACCGACACTGCTTTGGTCGCGGTTTTGGAAATATCTATGTTTTGAGAGAGAATCGTTGATTATTTATGATATCATATTATATAGAAGCATAAATTAATTACCACCTTTCTTTGAAAAGCACATTACATGACATGTAAGACAAGTTATGAATGATTATATTTAAAAGTGCAGACCACAAACGCTATAGATAATATTGATAGGATAAAGAGATGATTGTAATTTGAATTTCTGAGAAATATATTTAACTAGAGAGATAATGATAATGTTTATTTATAAGATAAGATTGCTTTAGCTGCCGGTGGAGCAATTTATATGAAGACATTGAGAGAATTAATGATAAAGCATTCCAGAATTCTTGCTAGGACAGTGCAGCTGTCTGAATGTTTATTTAAAACATGTTGTGAACATAATCTCTGTTAATGTTGCTTATTTTTATGTCGGAGGTATATTTTGAAAATAAATAAAGAATAAACAACGTTAAAATATTTCTTTGGGTAGAAATAATATTGCGTTCGTGTAATTTTACTCGAAATTAGTTTTTATCCTGATACTTTGTTTGAAATCTGTCTATTACGCCAATTCTCGATAGCTATGACATGGATGATATTATTTGCGATTGATCCTAATATGAGGTATTCGCCTGGAAATTGTTTCTTAATAGAATCAATTGTAAACAACAATATTTTAAAGTAGAACGTATAATAGTATTATTTCTTACCGAGAAATTGTAACACATATTATTTATAAAATTATTTTCTCTATTTATTTTGCGTGATTAATTTAATTTTGGTCCGTTGTCTATGACCAGAAAGGCTGCAATTGTCTAACAGTTTGTATTCAACATATTATCGTTTATTAGTGTTAAACGTTTGCCCCCAATCAGCTGTTCTAGATTAGCAAACTAAAGCACTCTATGTGTAAGTCGTGCTTCTTAGAAGAATATAAGTCAGCTGATTCTGGGAATTCTGGTCATACCAATCGGTGTTTAATAACTAGTTATAGTGAGTATTCGGTGACAATATATCAACTTAGAAGTAGAGAAAACAACTGTTGTACCTTATTTTGTGTGTCTCATGACCCGAATCATGTCTTGTTGTTTTCTCCCTCTGGCCTTCAGTGCATCCGGAGTGGTGTTCAGCGGTATTGAGACCTCTACGGGGCGCCGCGTGGCCATCAAGCAGATGAACCTCAAGCAGCAACCCAAGAAGGAGTTGATCATCAATGAGATCTACGTGATGAAGGCCAATCGACACCCCAATGTCGTCAACTACCTGGACAGCTATCTGGTGAATGAGGAGCTCTGGGTGGTGATGGAGTATCTGGACGGTGGGTCTCTTACGGAGGTGGTCACGGAGACCTTCATGGACGAGGGACAAATCGCTGCCGTCTGCAGAGAGGTTAGTCTAAACTTTATGCAAGGCCTTTTCTACTGACAGAAATACACATCGAATTCATACGTTTAATAAGAGTCACATTACTGTCTTTATTATTACTTGGGTATTTTATCTATTATACGAATTTCATATGAGGAAAGCATGACAAAGCATGATGACAATTATCTACATTGATTATGGCATTCGTATCTCTAATAGTTAACTATCTAACTAGCATAATTATACTATCTATTTTAATTTCCTCCACTCTTGCAAAAAAAGAATCAGATCACTCGTGTCACAGCCTGCGTACCATTGTTTATCTTGTTTTTATTGATTTAAAGAGTATTTAAAACCTTAAAATGCTCAATTTTATCATGTAATGCTCCTAAACTCTATTTCTCAATATCATATTTACGCCATATACATGACATATTATTGTCACAAAAGCAACACTGATATCTGTACACGTAATAGAGATGGTTAGTAATTGTCTGCTAATATTATGAAAAGAATGCAACATTTTTCACTGTATTTATGATGCCACATTTTTCGTGAAATATGGCGCTTATAGTCGACTACTAGTTACTAAAATTATACTAATTTATAAATCATGATTTAGGTAAGGGGGCCCCGGCTTGTGCGCAATGCATAAGAATGAATTGGCATTTGATGAGTGGTTTGGCCTACGCTCTTAGTGTTGAGATACCTTTGACAGAGTTGAGGGAAGCTTTCAACTGTCTTGCTGACTGTATTACTGTCTCAGCCAGACTCAAACAAGCCTACATTAAACTGGATCTTACAAGAAACCCGGCCTAGCATCACAGTTTTACCAATTATATCCATACGTCTATTGTCAATAGTAATGTCTTTTGAGACGGGTTTTATTCATCTCAGAACTATAAAGTTGTTAGTAAAGTGGTTTTTAGTTTAAAATGAAATGTAATGTAGCATAGCATCAGTTCTTAGAAACATTGTGACATTGTCAAAATCATCACTTTTAAATGTAAGAAACCCCAGCTATAATATTGATGGCCATTGATGCGACAAAGTATTATCTGTTAATATGTGTATTCTAAATGTCTACTTATTGCAACAACGGATCTATGAATATATTTTGCAAAATATGAAGAATTTGTTAATAATTGCTTTAAAGAATGCCAACAAATATATATAATTTCATAAGCAGTGGTACTATTTATATGACTTAAGGGATATTTAATATTTCTATCTCAAATTATAGTTTCTATTGTCTTGTAATGAACTCATCTTGTCATATAACTCGTTTACATTTTCTATTCGCATAGACTAACTGTTAATATCGCTCTGTCTCCTTCAGTGTCTCCAAGCCCTCAAATTCCTTCATGAAAGTCACGTGATCCACCGAGACATCAAGTCCGACAATATCCTCCTGGGCCTGGACGGCTCCGTGAAGTTGACGGACTTCGGCTTCTGTGCCCAGCTCTCGCCGGAGCAGACGAAGCGGTCGACAATGGTCGGCACCCCCTACTGGATGGCTCCTGAGGTCGTCACGAGGAAGCAGTATGGGCCCAAGGTTGATGTCTGGTCGCTGGGGATCATGGCCATTGAGATGGTGGATGGCGAGCCGCCCTATCTCAATGAGAACCCGCTTCGAGTGAGTTTGTACTGCCGTTTGATGGGCTGGTATCAGCAGCTGGGGGTGTACAGTTTAATTGCCAACAATTGGAGTCTAGACAAAATTACCTTATATTCGATGTTATTAATCACCAGAAGAGAATGGAACTTAGTAAACATCTTGATTTAATCATACTTTTAAATAGTAGTATTGTAAATGTTTTATTTCTCTTAGTTTCTAGTGATACTGCTTCTCGAAATCTATTTGCAGTCCTAATCTAGTATTTCCTATTTCTCTCACTCTGGGTAAACAGTCCTCCTTCTTGATACGGCTACAATTGCAATTAATCACACGTTGTCTTACTGCCCTCCCTCCCCTTCCCCCCGCAGGCGCTCTACTTGATAGCGACTAATGGAAAACCTAGAATTAAGGACACCCAGAAGCTATCTTCGGATTTCAAAAATTTCCTCGACAGATGTTTGGACGTTGATGTCGAGAAACGGGCAACTGCATCGGAATTGTTGCGGGTGAATATAATATCTTTTAAATTAATGCTATGAAACTGTAGATTAATATCATCTTGCTATATACCTACTGAATTTATTATTAAATTATTACTCAACTGTTATTAAATTAATGGTGATTGCCTTGCACGTGGTTGTAAATAAATTATGTCAAGAGAGTATAACATTTGAAGCACGTAGAAGGAAGTAATTATTTGTTGAATATTGAACCTTTTTTGACAAATTTTGAGAATTAAAAAATGTGCTCGATTATTGACAATTTAATCGACATATATGTGCGTAACTTATATTACTTGCTTTTCGTAAGTAGTAGTATCCAACATGAAATGCTCTATTTATGTCCTCTCTTTATTCAGCATCCCTTCATAACAAGGAGAGCGAAACCTTTGGCCAGTTTGACGCCTCTTATCGTGGTGGCCCATGAGCAAGCCAAATGTCACTGACCTAGGCAGACACTCCAGTCTCGACATATCTGGGTCTTATAATATGTGTGTGTGGCAGTTTGCAATCGAAATACAGCATCGCGTCGTGTTGTCAACATATATATGAAGTGCAATTCTTCTGCGTTCGAATTAAAGAATAGATCATTATTTCCTTGTGTAACTTTGCAGAATAATAATACTATCCACGCAGATTATACAACGGGATAGAACGTTTTGTTTATATTTATCTACCTACATATTTCAATTATTATTATCTATATATTGTTGGGCTCTAGACGGACTACTTGATCTTAAAGCATTTATTTGACTTCTATCAATTAATCAATGTTTCAACGGGCTTGGCCACACGAGTTCTCATCCATTCAAAATACGCCGGCTCTTCACTTACTGTATAGGTACTCGAGCTAAAGAGACATCGCCTCTCCTTTCCTTGGAATTTAGGTCATTTTAGTCACACTTTCCGTTTCTTTCCCTGCGTCACTCGTTTTTCTCCATGGTCATCCAATCCAATTGTATATACATGTAATGTGTACTATAGTTTGATTTTATGTATTTATTAATTGTAACCTATCTGCCGTCTGGCAATCTCTATACGAACTCTCTTGTGTAGGCTAAATCATGCACGCCACAATAGTAAACTGAATACTTTAACTGGTGCGAAAGAAATTCCTTTCATGTATTTGAATTGTATTGCATATAATAAGGCACTTGTATATCCGCGTAACCAGGCAACGTCTTCCCTTTGTTTCACTCACAGTTACCTCACTACCGACAACCATTCGTTATGCCACCTAAGTTCCTTGCGAGCTCCAACTCCTCCACTCTATTTTGTTTTTATATTTATTATGTTTGTCCTTCATCCATTTTCCTATATATACATACACATTTCTGTACATTTAAGAGAATCAACGTACCATCCATCCTCAATTGACAGAACTGTTAGTGTGACAAAATTAATGTCTCCTTCTAAATTGTGATAAACAACTTATGCGAATATTATTACCTGTTATTTGTTAAAATATACACATGTACGTTTATTATATTATTATTATTATACAGGTCTATTGTTATACATATTTACTTACTTAGCTTTCTACAAGATACATAGTAAACTGTATACACACACACATGTACATACCTTATTCCCGGCAAATTGTTTTATTTTATTGTTTTTTTTATATAGAATAATTAATAAGTATTTGTTAGAGTTCTTAGCATGGCATTTCTTCCCCCTTGGACGCCTCTAAAACAAGTTAAATAATGCAACAATTCTATGTAATACGTATTCTTCGCACACGGACAATATTTTGACAATAAATTAATTTTCTTTCCCTTGTACTTTGCAGAGACACTAAATAATGTACGAATATAATGTCCTACACAATCGAATTGAGATGGGGGGATTGTACTATCAGCTACTTGTAATTTATGTTCATATTTTTTCTTTTATCAGTGTGTAGTATACATAATATTATTATAAGTATTAATTATTTGTGCTTTTCATTAATTGTGAATTACAGTCTAATTCTGTCTAATTTAAAATTATTCCTAATCAATTCTGTAAGTAACCAGAACATAATCAGAATCAATCAATTGTAACATACATGCAGTAATACTTTATTTATGAATCATGATTACTGTCAGGACTACCCTTTCCTATATGATCCGTACGATCCTATTATGATCCGTATTTGTACATAATTAATTAAAACTTTCCATTTTGGGGCATTAAACAATTGAACTGTCTTTGTGGAGAATCAATCCAAGTGTTAATATAATATACATTGCTTGTCTCTCTAGAATATCATATATTTTGCATTATTCACACTCCCACAGTGAAGCATTGAGACATCTTATATATACATACATCCATGCACCGTCTCCATATGCGTCGACTTTTCGCCCTAAATGTCTGCGGACATGGTGGCACATCAAACTTTGTCAGCTTAGGGCGTTCCATATCGGAAATATATATATTTTGCAATTATGTTTTTTGTTACTTCATTTTTAGTTCTACTTTAGAAATAAGGTTTATTATGTACAAGCAAAATGAACTATTATTATTGATTGTTTAAAACTGGTGCCATTTATACCACAATCTTTTATTTAGGTTTGCGATAATTAGAATGTTATATAAGAAACTAGTATACTTGGTATATTTAAACTAAGTTATTCAATTATTTCTTACTTTAAAAGATTAGTTAAACCAATTAGAATTTATGTGGTTTTGATGAATAAATATAGAGAATAATATTAGTAAAATATGTACCTAAAATGAATGTGCCTACATTCAATGCTCAATAATAACGTTCAACTAATATATGCGAATTTAAATGAACGCTTATTATTATTGTTTTTTTTTTTAATTATAATACGATGTCTAAAACAGAAAGTGGCGTATTATGTCTGAGAATGTATTGAAAGCTGGCTTACATTGTCAATTAATAGCTCGATTATAGTCATTTCGAAATCATTTAAAATATAAATTTCTAGTGGTGACTTGATTTTGTGTAGAACGCCACATTTCTTGTTATTTAAATCAGCAGGGCAGAAAAATAGAAAAAACATTTAATTATACTATATAAAATTTAAAATGTTTATATAAATTTCGGGCAGCTGAATTTATTCCGAAGTAGGTTAGAACCAGGTAGCAGCCTGGTGAATCAAAAAGCCTACTTCGAGCACTGTTAAACTTGAGTTGATGGCATTCGGAAAATAGAATTATTAATAATAACGCGAATGAAAAAATGAAGTCAAAATTGTATTGAGTTGGAAGAAGTATAATATATCAAAAGAATCAGACTTA
>JAYRBW010130900.1:0-16015 GCA_036023295.1 Invenusta paracnida
CATCTAACTCCACCTTTACACATCTAACTCCACCTTTACACATCTAACTCCACCTTTACACATCTAACTCCACCTTTTCACATCTAACTCCACCTTTACACATCTAACTCCACCTTTATACATCTAACTCCACCTTTTCACATTTAACTCCACCTTTACATATCTAACCCAACCTTTACACATCTAACTCCACCTTTTCACATCTAACTCCACCTTTACATATCTAACTCCACCTTTACACATCTAACTCCACATTTTCACATCTAACTCCACCTTTTTACATCTAACTCCACCTTTTTACATCTAACTCCACCTTTACACATCTAACTCCACCTTTACACGCCAATCTGTACGTTACACGTCGAGCTCTACCTTTTGCTTGCTAAACCCTTTCGGTCGCCGTGTATTCCTTCCCCTCTCTGTTCGCATTCTCCCCTCTGCGCAGGAGTGTAAGAGTCACCTCTCAAAACGAATCCTTCCCTACGTCAACAAGATGTGTCTTCTACCACCACACCTTTCGGGTCAGGAATTGACCAGGCAGGAAGCTGTTCTTATGGACCTAGCGCGTACTTTTATCCGAGATCCCGCCATTGACAATGTCTTCTGTCGACGCAGTACCAACCTAAAGATTTTGCAACAACAACTTCTGCAGCAACAGCAGCAGTCAAATGAACCTCCGCCACCCTCCGAAACACGACAGAAGATAAGGAATTACAAACTGCAATCGCCCCTTTCGCCCGATTCTCGATGAATCGGTCAGTTTTACTGATATAGACATTGAATTTTGATATAAATCAACAAAATTCGGAATCTAAGAAAAGTTTGCTGTAAATTTTGTGAAATTCCCTCCCTCGTGCGCCGCCATTTTATAGCTTCTGCTTTGCCTTACTGCTTGTTGTATGCAAGCAATAAGAAGCGTTATAAAAGAAAAAAGGGCGTAAAAGAAATCGATAAAATCAGGAGTATAGTATTTTCCGCAAACTTTGCTAATATTGCGGATTTTGTTCAATTGTATCTGAATTGAATATCTATAAAGTGTTTTAGACCAGGAAAAAGGATGGACAAATGGACATATGACTTTAAAATAAATAGACAAATAAATTTTCTTTGTATAAAACTTAAATAATTAATTATAATTGATGTGCTTAGTTAAAATATTTGATAATTACATATCAAATTTTATTTTTGACCATTATATCCTCTCCACTAATATAGCATTAATTTTTTTTCTTCTTCTTTTGATTCATTTGATTATTTTCTAGTATATACATGTTATATTTATTTGTATATATTGACAAATATTTATCTTAAATCTCTATATATGCATATATATATATACATACCTCTATGTATGTTATACGAAGGGAATCACTAACTTGTTTATCTTCGCATTGTCTATACACCCACATATGCATCAAACTATGACTATCTATTAATTCATTATAATTAAACTACATAATATCGAACTCATATTCCTTGCAATAAAATTATAGGCATATCAAAGTAATAAGAATCTTTAGTATGAACAGTCATTCATAAAACATTTCAACATATCAACGAGTAATTTAAAGTAAACAAGATCAGTGTCGTAAATCTAACTTCAAGAACCTAAAGCTCATGGGTAAAACAAATATGAAACAGGTGTAAATTTTAGAAGACAATTGTTAATATCGAGAATATTATAAAAGCAAGTTTAGAATGGCACAAAAATACAATGATATCAATAATGAAATAAGAAGATTACGTAATAATTAAGATAAATATACATTGGATAGTCAGTCTGCTCTCCTATCTATTACCCAGCCCTCTAACTCGCTGAGCTCTTACGAATTTATCCAGTATACCTAGTAATACATATATTATGTATTAGTCCACTGTTATGACAATATAATTATGTGCAGCAATTGGAGCGAAACATAAAAATATACAAATTCAAACATGAAAAATATTAAGTTGAAGACGTGCAGAAAAGTCTAAAATTTCACTTACTAGGTATGTACATAAGTTGTTTTTATAGGCTCGAGACCATAGAGTAATAATACCAAGAGAGTTCACTCGGTCAAAATAGCGCAAATATATTTGTTTAAATATTCAGAGTTCGCCATTTTATATTCTTACCATTGCGATATGGTAATTTACATTGTAAAACAGTATAAAAGATCGATTTTCAAACTGGCAAATGTACATGATATAAAGTACTGACATGAAAAGTAAATATATAGAAATATGCGCCTGAATTAGAGCTACAATAATATGTTATTTATAGGAGTATAGCTTCAATAATAATAAAGTTTTTCGATAGCTGCAAATAACTAGTTTTGCCTACTTTTAAGCCGTAGGAATACGAAATAAGGTGCCTGTACAATATAGGCTATGCATACCAAATAATGTAGGCAAAACTTTTTATTTGCTGCTATCGAAAAACTTTTTTATTATTTAAGCTATACTTCTATAAATTACATATCATTGTAGCTGACATTCTGACGCACATTTTGATATTTTTGGTGCAGTTTCAAAATGGTGGATTTTTCGCTAGAATCAAAAGAGTGAGCCTTCTTTACAATCTTATATTTTTTGGTAATTATAGTGTGGACCAAACATTTATGGTTTTATATGACGTTATTATTACTACTTTATAGTATGTGTTATTAAATAAAACTATTTGAACTATTTTCGTTTAGACTTATTTAAATTTTATTGAAAATGGATTTTTATTAATAATATACTTAATCAACACTTTTCATGGGAATAAAGAAGTATGTTACCTTAAAACAGAGAGGCAATTTATTTAAAGCATTTTTTAAATTAAATTCGAAATCTACATGGTCGAATTACCTTGTCTGAAAAGTTTGATAGATGTATACATTCAAACGCGCTAAGGGAACTTTCTTGGTATTATTAAGTACTCTATACTCGAGACGTTCACAATCTGAATGCCATTTTCGCAATACTTAGTTGGTGAGATAGCCAATTCTTTCCTTACCGTAGAAGGAGTTTGCAATGCATCTCATTCTATGACTCGAAGGTGTTGACTTAGACTAGCAGGGACGTATAATGTTCTTATTCTTTCGACCATATTTACTCCAGATTGTTTCCCCTATAGTCATTCCTCAAGATATTGCCATTTGAGTCCTGCGATTGCTGCTTCTGAATGATCGTGTTTTGTTGCAGCGCGTGTAGCCGCACTGTGCCACTTCGTAGAATGCGTTTTGCTTCAGTAAAAGCCTCGCCAAGGAGGCATTAGCAATACAAATTTTGAGGCAAAGCGGTTTTAATAAATAACTGCATCTTGATATGGAAGATCTTTGTGCTGTTCATTTTCTAGCTCTTGTATACCGTTTTAATTTCTCTTATTATTTCATTATTGTATTCTTATTTTATTCTGAACTTTATTTATTAACGTCTGTAATCCACAACTAATGAGAAGACGTTTAATGAGAACATTAATTTAAAATGAAATATGCCAACATGTACAAGCGCTAAACGAATGACAAATGTGTAATAACGACATAAATCTGCATCTAAAATATAGACACTTGAATCAGGGTAGATATATAATAATATACACCAGTTTTTCATATAGTATGCACGAACAACCGTAGTATACTCGTCATGTTACATCGGCATATTTTAGGAGTGTGCCGATACTAATGCATTTAATATTGAATTGGATAACAAGATCATCAAACACTTTTCCTTGTTTATTTTCAGGCAAAAGTAAGTCCCATACCTTTAGTCTATTTTTAACAAAACTAAAATCTATATATAATCGCACAACAATCGCAAATTAATATGGAGAAAAAGATCCCGCAACCTTGAAAGAGAAAACACAGTGATTTATACAAGATTTTTTTAATTTGATGAGATAATGAGACAAACAGATCAGAGCTAAGTCTACTACAAAGAAAATAGTCCTCGCAGGAATAGGAGCGATGGAGGTGTGAATAGTTGGCCGAGTGACAAGGAAATGACCATGTCCAAAATCAATATAATCAATAATAATTGACAGCCAAATTTTATTCATATAGGTGGACTCACTTTTCTTCTCTATTAACACCAACGGTACCATTAATGCAGAATATAACTTTTAGATCGCAAAAATATAGGATACATTTGAAAGATTTGTTTTTCAAAAGAAGAAAATTGAGTATAGATACAAATACAAGAGTTAATATTGACATTGAACACGCTGGCGTAGCTATACAGTTAAGGTGTATACGCATTTAGTATAAGTGTATAGGGCATACATACTAAAAAACACAACTGACAGTGCTTAGAGTTGCGTATGGCTGCGTGAAATACACAGGTCCATCTTAATGTAAAGACATCGATATATGCCACATTTGCATTACCTCACTAGTAGATTATTGTAAGATAAATATACATACTTGTATATTAAATGTAATACTTATCCCAACTTATTTTGTATGTGTTTGTGCGCGCATGCGTGCCTGTCCGTTCATATAAATACATACATAAATTAAATACACACGGTATAGGTGGTCATAGGGGTGGGTAATTACAAACACACCCATCAAATAAACGGGGAAGCTTGGTCGCTAAATAGGAAAGTTTTGAAGGAGAATAAACCTGTCAAAAAGCTAGTAAATTAATAATTTTAAGCGCAACCGCCCCTTCCCTTCTCCATAATTTCCTCTTATTTGGATATAATTCAATAATGGATTGCCGATTTGAGATAAGATAAGATAAAAGAGGAGAAGTGTTTTGTTCTTACGTGTATAAAAAATATAAGTAGTCCCATGTGCGTAATACAATACTGTAACTACTTTACAATTGAAGGAGCCGCAATTGTAATCTGTTGTAAATTAACTTTTTAATAACTTGGGAGACTAAAAATTTATAAAGTAATTTAAAGTTTGAAGCTCATGGATTAGCTGCCACCCTGAATACTGGAATAGAAATAGGTCATCTTTACTATGAAAAATTGGGTAATATGCATGAATAATATCAATTTATCGCATTAGTATTGTACTACTAACTGCTATATAGTAATACATGTAATGGGGGAAAAGTAATGCTCTGCTGGATTTTTGTGACTCATATATTATTATCGTCATATTATAGTAGTATATGTTTGTATGTATTTGAGTAGTGTATGTACTAACGTGTATAATTGTGTTATAATGGTAAAAGAAACTGTAAAATTGACCGCCTTTAAAATAAGAATCAATACATTAGGAAGTACAATAATATAGTAAACATAGAAATACTCTTGTAGTATTTATACATATATATATATCATATAATAAGTGATTCACCTAAAACATATACATGAAACTAGAACATAGTGCAGTATCTGTGTAATATTATATATATATATATATATGTATAGAGATTAAATATATCTAAGAATGTTATATTTCTGATTTGTGTGCATAAGAGTTATGCTATCGTACATTATTAATGTACCCTCAGTGTTGAAGTTAATAATTATACATCAGTATTTCACATCATCAAATGTACCTGTATGGTATATGGTAAGCAATATTAATAGGACAATAGTTAGGCTCTTTAGTGTGTATATTACTCCTTATAAAATACGGTGAAAAGAAATAGAGGAACGCATGTTCAACAAAAAACTATGGAACAGCGTTAAAAATACAAAACAAGGTGGCTCCATTGTTCCTCTTGAGATCATTATAAATACCATAGGTGTATCAAATTAACTACCCAGAAATGAGGTAAGTTTAGCTAAACTGTGATTCGTCAAAATCACTTGACGGGATCGGCAAAAACATATACTTAATAGTAACATGATGTTATTATGATGAAGAATTTACAGGAAATTGTTTCAGGAAAAGACCAATTGTTAGTGGAAATATTCTATTTGACCCAATTTTAAGCTAAAATCACAATATTATGAACTATAGTTTGTTACATTAAATGCAATAATAATGACATCTCATACATGATTTTTAATCACAACGTTATACAATAAGTGTGTATATGTAAATATAAATATTACGTAATATCGCATTAATGTCTGTAGGTAAGTTAAGTATTAAATATTTATATAATGTAATAAAAAACAGTTTTGGTACAAGAAAGAAAAACAATTAAAATGCATACAATAAATGTGTAATAATACTATAATTATTACATAATGCCTAGTAATATCAACATATATAAAATACAAGAAGTCAAAACGGTAAAACAAAAAATAGACTAATACAATATAATTTTTAAACACAAAATATATTTATATATATATATATGTATGTATATACTAGTTCAATATATATATTCACATTCGAAATATAAACGGCATACAATATAATACGTATTTTGTAAGTAGATAACAATACATAGTAGTAGTATATATCACCTCATATAAAATCATTCAAAGTTGGTTGCGTATACCCACTTATATGTATAATATAAGTTAAATTTCAAAAAATACATCACAATTTGAATAATGGTATGGATATCTTGGAATGATAGTTGCTTGAATAATACTAATAATAAGTTTAAGAAATGTTGGCTCTCGCGTAGCATCTTAACAATAATTTGTTTAGTCTAATTAGTGTACAAGGGTTTACATTCCCAACAAAAACAGGGTGTACATCCCTGTCATTGTATAATGAATACCTTATAGTCCCAATAAAAATCAACAATAAAGAACATGAAATAAATAATAATTTTATGGTCCCAACAAAAACAGAAAATAACACCGAAGATATTATGTACCACTGTGTAAGAGAGAAACTGTCCGTTTGTTTCTAACCCATTAAAAAATTGGGTATAATTACTTCAATATGTAGGTAAGAGTCAAAACAAATCAGGTGACATGTTACTAGTAATAATAGTTATCACAATATATAGACATAGAAATATTTATATAGCGAAATGCAGAGAAGTGGTCAAGAAGCTAGACAAATACATATATAGGCGCGTTGGAAATTAAAAATAAACCATATATGACAATCGATAAAGTCAAAGATCATCCACATTTGGAGATAAAAGTTTGACTAGACTGAAAGATAAATAGGTACAGAAAAGAAAGAAACAGATACGCAAAAATATCATAATTATAATAAAGAGCTGATCATAGATAAAATACATTATGCATCTTCGATAGAATTAAAAATACACAATAACTACGAACACAACTGGGAAATAATAATAATATCATTAGCTAAAACCGAGTATTGTATATTATTATAATGGTAGAATCTTACAATATAGGGCTAATATATTGACGTGGAAAGGTTTAATATCCAAGAATGTTTAAAGCAAAGAAGTCTAATCAATATAAACAAAAAGAAGCAGATATTATATATAATTAGAAAACAAGAAAGATTGAAGTATGTAAATGGAAAAAATAAGCGGAATAATGGGTTAAATGCCAATTGGAAAAAAAGTAGAAATGAACAGAACGCAATTAGATACAGTCATTTCACTTAACTGCTGTATTCTGGAACATATTATTTCTAAAACAATATCAAATTACATATTGAAAACAAACAACCCTGTTAAAAATAGAAAATACGTAGTAATGTTGAACAGATTACCATACTTGTCAAAATTGTAAGCATCATCAATAATGTATTAATCAATACCATGTAAATATGTGTATAAGCTCGTTATTTGTTGTCTAGGCGATCGAAATATATTGTCTTGTTTTTGTTAGGATCCATGAATTATAATGCCATGGCAGCTGTTATAAAAGTCGGAACCATGAGTACTCAACAAGTTAAAACATTCAGCTTTCTAACCATGATCAATTTGATAAACTAGTTGTGAATATAATATATACTATGTAATTCTGTGGCATTAAGAAATGAATGAACAAATATAACTAAAAGTAGCTTGTGCATTTACCGATGTGCATAGGGTTATAGATTTACAGAGAAAAAAACAATTTTATAACGATGGATTTCTAGTTGGCTATCGATTTTATCAAAGCCGTATAAGAGAACCAACCTATTTCATTCCATATCACTAGAGATAGAAAGAGAGAGAGGATGGATATTTTAAAATCCAGGTAGTTGGTTTAATGACTGATTGTTTAACAAGTAATATGTAATAAACACACACACCAACACACACAAATGTTTAATGATCAGAGTTGAAAAGACGATGCTACTGGTTTTGCGGTACATTGTAATTGAACCGATTGCAATGAGCGATCGAGGGACCGCGGAATGTGTTGTTTTGTGGTACAGGCGATAACATTCTCGCCCAATCAGAAACGAGCTAGCCGCATGATGAGTCAGCCAATGAGTGTAAGGTAAGCATCACCTCGTGTCAAGCAAGTCGTCATCTTCGGGCAATCTATCGCCACCGCCGGCTGATAAGGACTCTTCTGCCATGTCACCCCCTGCTGGTGACATAGCAATACTGGAACTGCCTATGGCTCCAGATGGTCCACTGCCGGTAAAAACGCCTGTACCACCTGTGGCACAGGGTACACCGCCAATACCCGGTTCTGTGTTCCTGCGATTGACCTTGTGTTTCTTACGCTTCTTGAGCATTGTCGCCTGGAAAAGCAATGGTACATTATTTATATATAGATAACGATATAGGACATGACTACGAGTCTACTAACACCATGTGGTTTAGTGCTCCTAGAATGAGATATGCCGTGTCAACGAGCTTACTCTGAGCGCTGATTTGAGCACGACAATTTGTCCTGGAGGTTGGACCCAAGGTTCCCCATCAACCTGGACTGGGATATCAGTCTTGAGAACAATTCGGATCTGAAGGGTTAAAAGAGGGAGGAGGGCACAATCATACAAATAAGATCAACGTAAGAGGAAACAAGCTGCAGTTACTCGTCAGTCTAGGCGAATAGAAAAGGCGAATCGAGGTTGTTAATTTAATTCATTCAGTGATTGCTTTAATAGTAAAAATTGATTAAATATGAAAAGGGTGATTGTCTTCGAATTATATAAAACGTGTAATGTATATTTTTAGTGCGCTGTGTGTTATTTAAAAACCTTTTCGTGTACAATGAGCTAAGGGTGTAGAGTGAAGGGATTATAATATAAGTAGGTCATTAAAACTATGCAGTAATTAAATCAGCTGATAAAAGAACAAACTACTCTAACCCTAACTCTGGGGTTAGAACACGCCCCGGTCCCAAGCTAAGAACTCACATGTCCCCCCTGGGCAAGACGATTCCCCGTACGCAAACTCGAGAATATCTGTCCCATATGCACGACTCCTGTTACACCGACAACCTCCAACATGCCATCGTAGTGCGTGGGCTTCGAGAACTGGTCATCCTTCTCCACGCCCCAAGGATTTGCGCCCGCGCCCCAGCTGAGAATGTTCAGTATTATTATCCCCTCCAAGGGTGGGAGATCGATAACCCGGCCATCAACCTCGAGAATAATATGCTGATGGAGGTCCTTACACTTGGTCCGGTTCACCATTTTTCTCAGACCCATCTTGAAGTAGACGCCCTTGTTGTGGATTCTAACAGAGAAAACACATTTGCTTCATTTTTTGTGTATATCAATGAAAACTGTAAAAATTTGTAAAATGTATTTAAAAAATGTGTGATTGCAGAAATGATAATAGCACATATTTGCATACTTCTCGATGACCCAGTAAAAAGCTGTTTTTAAATTTAACAGACCTACTAAAATTCACCCAGTAATGGGTGACTGACTTAATCCAGACAAGAACGCTAAGGCAGTCCTTAACAGAGAAAGCACTAACAAACCTGCTGTTGAATTTGGCTGGATTTTCCTCCCGTGCCATGTGGAAGTCTAAATTAAGATCGGCATCAATTCCGATTCCAAAATAATTGTTCATGAGAAAGATTCGTGTTCCCTCTTCGTTGGTATTAGCCGCCGCTGCTTCCAATTGCATGGCCCGCTTCTGCTCATCGTGTTCTGCCTGATCAGGTTTGATAACAACGGTCCAGCGGTCCAAACGAATGTCCTCAGCTTCCACGACATCTCTGTAAACCAATAGATAGACATTGTTGATTTATACTGTATGTTAAAAAAGGACATCCTAAAAACTTAAATAAAGAAATTCTGTTAAAATATTTCATAAACATGATATACTACTTACTAAATTTAAAGTAGTCATTGATGTAAAATACACTATTTTTTATTGATCGGCTCACATGTCTAATGTAATTATGATTGATTCCGTAATTTTAATTCTTTAAAATAAGACATTTTAAAAGTTCATTTAATTTTGATAATATACAACTATGTTTAGCTCAGAAAATTTCATTAAATGTTCCTAAATAATTACTTTTATTTTTACAGAAAGTAAAATAAGACAAAAAACATGATTATAATTAAATTTAATAAAAAATACGTCATAAAAACTAATAAACCCATACATGAATAGGCAATAATCAAATTGTATAATATACCCATTTTTCAATGAACTTAAAATGATCCACTTTTATATTTATAAATTGAACATAAATTAACCATGATCTTAATAACAGCATTTACGTGAAATAATATATGAAAAATATCTATAAAATAGCAACTTTCATCAGTTCAACCGGTAAATATGAATTTAATCAGATAATGTACTTTCAACTATAGTACATTAAACCTACAAGAGAAATAATTTAAAACAATGAATTTAATTAACACATAACATAAGATCAAAATTAGATCATTACATTCAAGTTTAATAAATTATGTTGGTGTAAATTTAATTTAAATGCGTAGTAAATGCCAATAATAGAAATATACAAGCAATAATTGTATTTTCAAATATAGAAATCGTTAATATACTATTATGATACTATAATTTATACTACTGCTATCAAGAATTAAACTGACAATGAATGAAGCATGTACTATTTCCACGTCCATACCTGAGGAGTGTAAGGGGGTCCTCGCCTCCCGTATAGCCAGGACCCCAGCGCAACACACGTGCAAGGTCATTCCCCGTCCCTAGCGGCACAATAGCCATTGGTGGCTGTTGACAAGCCGAATCCTGGCCCACATTGTCCAGGCAGGAGAGGGCCCAACCCACAGTTCCATCGCCACCGCAGACGAGGATCTTAAAGCGGGCGAGACTCCGGAAACAGTGGAGACCAGGCAGTGGCCCACCATAGTCTAGGTTGAAGACTTGGTGCGGGTTGAGTAGCTTGCGGAAGGATGTAATGAGTTCGATTCCCTAGGAGCGAGGAAGAAACGAAAGAAAACATTGATGTCATTTTTTTATCAAGAGGTAACTTCAATAAATGTTAACATTTTGATTTACTACAACTAACTTTGCAACTAGTTGACAATAATCAAGTCATTTAATTAGTTGTACGTGCTAATTAATGCTTCAATTAATTAAGTACATATATATAATATGCATATATCTGTATAGCAATATATTAGAATTGCAATATTTCCAACAAATAGTTAAAGAAAGTGGTGCTATAAATCATTTTTGATGTATTATATCTGTACATATATGTATCATATGCAAGTTTTTACAAATATGTATAACTTAACAGGAATACACTATACGATTTTAGTTGTATGCAGCTATTGCGTCCACACTAAACGATTTTAAATAAGATATATTGGAGGCGCAATTTTTGATTTTCTTTCTTATTATGCAATCTTATTAAGAACAATTACGCTTTCGTACATATAATGTTATGAAGTGTTTTATTATTTAAAACATTGCATTAGCTATTGTATATAGGTGTTATTTAAGAATTGTGAGAAAAGCAGAACTTTATTTGAAAAGAAAACGGTTATGCAGGATCGAAGGTTTGCTAGAAGAAAGGATGAGCATATATTTCTAAATTGAGAATGGATAAATTCTCAGAAGACTTAGGGTGGCTACACTAAATCAAAGATAACATTTGAGTATATTTTGACAAAATTGAGTATGTGTAAATCATCTTGAAATTGTAAAGCAATCAATTCTGTTAAAAGAACTCGGCTTAAAACATCTACTCAGACTTGTTCAGAACTATTAACATAGCGTATTGCAATAGCCATTTGACCATTGTTTTCATAACAAAAATTGCTGGAAAGCTTATCCAAGAAACCGAGCTTCAAGTCATCCTCAACACACGTCTGAACAGCAAATTTGAGGAGAGATGTCTGCTGTGTCCATCCACAAGTCATTTGTCACACAATTTGGAAATCAGGAAACGTTCTCTTAAATAATTCACCAATCAAATGTTTAAAAGTCTTGTACAGTAGCTCAGCTTCCGTCACTTGGCATAGCTCACCACTACTTGCTGCTGATGTAGGTGTTGTTGGGTATATACCCCAAATTTGAGTACATTGTGGCCACCTTGTAGACTATCTGTTGATAATGGTGACCCCATAATAAAAAAAGCCAGATACAATATTAAGAATGTTTATATTAGCAGAAAAAAAAAATTTGTTACTAGCATTATGATTTCTTGTAACTGGTAAACAATATTTTTAAAGACTATTTTTATCACATATATCATTTAAATTTTCAAAATATTACTTTTATTTTGTTATATTATATAATAGTAATATATTAATTATTATTTAAATTATAAATATATGTAAATATATAAGTTTATACAAATATTCTTGAACATTTAATTAAAATACTGAGAACAATAAGATAGTCTATCCTTATAATTTTATTATACAGATAATTAAAAGTATTACTTATAAACTTTAAATCTCTCACTACAACAGATCCTCAACACTGCCGCCGTTTGATTGTTTCTTTTGTGGTACAAATCGTTTGAAGCATCTCACAATACTGGATCCTTTTTGTATAAAGATATAATTAGCAGTTTAATACCAGCTATTTCTATGCTATAATTAAGCTTCTAATCAATTTTTTTTAAATGGATTTCACAATAAAAATTTTGAAGTAAAACTTGAACAGCAGTCAATATTTCCAAAACGAAAAAATGGTACAACTGTATCATACAACTAGTTGTAAGAAAACATCGCAGTGTTGATGCTTCACATAAATATACTATGCTCTAATAACTTAAATCTGGTTATAACAAGGTAAAACATAATATTCAGATATTTTTTTTGAAATCCTTGAGCACCTGGCATCCTCCAGATTTGACATTGACGAAGACTAAAAGGGGGTGTACTTCTTCCGGTATCATGTGAGGCATTAGACGTGGCAGAATGAGAACGAGGATCTTCCTATCCTCAAAGGTGCTCTCCTTGAGAATCTTGTAAGCATCATCGGCACGATCAGCGTCAGAATAAAGAAGGACGAGACTGCCAAAGTCGTAATAGATCACCTCTGCAGGAAGGGATAATAAATAAATCATTTCATTTCATTAAAATTCTTAAACCAAAAGCGAAGTAAGAATGCTTATAATTAAAGCATTATATAAAATTATAAAATAAATGCTACATATTACTAATGCAAAATAGGTACTACAAAAATAAGCTACTGATTTATCTTCAAATAGTCGCAAATTTCTAATTACAAAGAACATTTCTAACAAATCATAATTGAAAATATATATATTTCAAATATGACAATTGGAAAATCACATTGGAAACAAGACAATATTTTGACTTATACAAGTACTTATGTCAAGTGTTTAAAGATATTAACTTGGAACAGAACCAAAACATTTTTAATTGAGTTGATATATATTTAAACAATTAAAATAGTAATAACCATTACATTATTAAAACACAGCCATCGAAATACGTAAAAACCTTAAATAATAGGAGTAGGTGGTATAAAGGTCTCTAAAAAATAACAAGTTTAGTTTCTTATTTAGACATAATGTGAATATAACAAAATTTATGAAGTATATTTCGACTAATTTCGTCCTAATACGAAAATGGTCCATGAAAGAAATAATCAATACATTAATACAATAAATAAGGTAGACGTAAATATAGAAGTACAATAAGTACAACTTACAAAACTAATAAATGTGAATACAGATCAAATTGAGAAGAGATAGGAGACATAAATAGTTTGAGAAAGTATCACTGGCCTAATTGCATAAGAGAATTATTATTAATACTTTTTTTATAGTTTCAACTAGTCTTTCTTTTAGTTACTCCTGTAATACTAATAACTTTTCAATTTTAGTATTTGCCAATAATTTTCTCGATCTTTCCATAAAGGAATCTCTGTATTTTATTATTTATTTTTTTCCTGAAGATTGTCCACTTTTGGACGAGACTAGTCGAAATATGCTTGCATGAATATTAATATCTTGGCTTTTATTTGGTTTTATAAACGTTTTTAGACTGTGCAACATTTAGATATAATGTGTTATGAAAACTTATTTGTATTAAACTATTCCGATTACCTACTTCTATGGTTATAAAAATTCAAATAATAAAAAAAAAATCGTATCAATGATTAATATTCAAAAAAAATACGTATCTATTGTAAATGCTACTAAAAACTGAAATAAGTAGTATATCCAATAAATACCCTATATACTAGATACATAATATGTATAAATAAAGACGTTACCAATTGAATCCCATTTATTTTCTGGGCCCAATTTTTCTATAAGAATTTTCTCGTAAAGCCGTTGACTTAAGGCCTTCTTGAGATTACTAACGAAGAGAGCGACTCCAGCGGACCCGTAGGGCGACTCCACAGAACGCACGTAAAACCGGGTGAGTTTTAGTGGGCGAATGCTTTCCTGTTTCAGGCGATCGAGGATACACGAAATCTTTTCATCCGGCGAAAGTATCCGTTCGTTTGTTACCCGGTCAAGACTCGTCTCAACTAGGTAGTATTTGCGCGCGTCCAGGTGCTGATTCCGGTGGATAATAAGATAACAAAAAGCATCAACCAATAATTATAAAACGATGAAGTTGGGGATAAGAATATAATAACCTGAAAGATAACTTTATATGGACTCAGGTGCTGCAGTAAAACTACTATCAGATCATGCCAACGTGATCCGGCTAGGAAACACGTGCACTTCGGTTCCAGCTCCCTATATACCAAGAGATATCTAACTAAATTGAGTTTCAAAATTCTTGAAGCAGACAATAACTTTCCGGGTCTTCCAAACAGAGCGGTTATGAGGAGTATAAAAAAGGGGGGGCCAAAACCAACAGCCGGGTAGAATTTCTTCAATTATTTGAACATAGTTTCAATGTATTTATATTGAAAAATTAAATACGTATAGCTTTTCTTTAAGAAATTTTACTACTAAAACGTTTAACATAGCGAATAGATTTTGAAGGCGTTTAGTCAATTCAATCATTGCAACACATGCATAAAAAGGTTTTCCTTTAATTTCGCTGTATTTTTCGGCAGTATACTATTACCCCACTGCTATATTTAGATAAGGTATCATATTTAGTTTAAGGTAATCCCCTATACACCTACGTCTTTATAACAACAAAACTCGAAGAATATAGTTTCTTACATCAACACCAAACCTCCTGAGAGCTAATTGTAGGGCTTCCTGAGCTGTTGTATCTGAAGTAATCGTGAGCTGCAGGGATCGTACGGGTATCTCAGCTAATTGCCTGAAAGTAATAAATAACAAATTAGTAACATCTTTATAGCACACAGAATGATATACGCTAAATTTACAGCATTCAAATTCGCAGTAAATTGCTGCACGACACAAATTAAACAAAAAATAGACAAACTTGATGATGGCCATAAAATACTTTTTAGGTCATAAAGAAATAGTAACATACCTGTGAATAATAACTAATAAATTTAAGAAAATTGGTAGTTAGATTATATATTTCTTAAATATCTTATTGCTAACTGTCACATGTGTTACAATAAAATGCGTGGTAAAGAATTGTTCTTTTCCTGCTTGCTTAGTTTACACTTTACAGTATCACATGTTTAATTGTATACGTGTTTCAATTTTTAAAGTGTTGACTCCAAAATTCTCTAACCATCTATTCTGAAATATCAGTAATAATCCATGAGCCAATCACCATATTTGGACTCATTGGTACCATTTCGAGCAACCAAGGTTATTATACATTTTCAGAAATCTATTGATCCAAGGATCCTTTTACTGATTTCCTATGTTAAAGAATAGGACACATTTCTATGTTTTTGACCCAATTTTCGTGAAAACGGACATTTT
>JAYRBW010130911.1:0-38280 GCA_036023295.1 Invenusta paracnida
TTAGGAAAATCTGGGTTGTAACAACTCTTGGTTGTAACAAGGAAAATTCTGGCAGGAATCCCGACACAAATTCTGTCAGGATTAGTGCCAGGATTCTTGGTGGCGGGAATCTTGGTAAGAATGGTCAAGATTGATTACTTGGAAAATCCTGACAGGAATATTGATTCAAATCCCGCCAAGATTCTTATCCTGGCGGTTATCTTGACAGGATTTTCCAGGAGGTATCAGGAATGTGTGTCTATAGTAATTGTTATAGGAATAAGTTAAAGAGCATCAGTAAATCGGTGGCTAGCCAGCGTTAGGCCATCTACGATTAACCACCTTAGATTTGGTTGGGAAATAGTTGGTAAACGGGTGGCAAATTAAGTTGGTAAATTGGCGGCTAATTGTTGGGCCTTCTACGATTAGCCCCTTTAGATTTTGCCACCCAATCGCAATTGGCAAATGGTCGGTAAATCGGTGGCCTTTTGATAAGGTTCTTCTCTCTTTAAATTGTGTGAATGTTCCTATAAGATCTTACACTTAATATTCTTGATGGATATCTTTTAAATCCTGATACGATCCTACACTAAATATTCCTGTAAGAATCATAGGACATCTTTCGCAAGATATTTTTTAAATCCTATAACATATCTTACATAGGATGGATAGGAAATCGGTAGGATCCATAAGATTTGTCGGAAATCTATAGGATTTTGTAGGATGATTTACTAGTGTTAGAAGAAACGGTTGTGTTTAGGTTTCATTTAGTGAGTAGATATCGACACGTGATATTTGACTCTAGTGTCCATAATTGACTGTTACTCTATGCGACAACATTTAACAATATGACAGATATAGGTATTGTATAATGGAATGGTCGTGTATCTTAGGGATCCATTTGCGGGTGCTATAATAGATAAATAATAGAATGAGATTTTTTTATTTAATACACATTGTAGGTAATTTGATTATTGTATGTTTAACTGAATGCATAGTTACTATAAGGTTTTCTCAATAAATGCAAGCGTTGATTCAATCAAATACTTTGTTATTGCAATCACATATATTATGGAATTAAGTATGTAGGTCATAGATTTAGATTATTTGTTTATCTCTCTAGAAATAAAGAGGGCTATTTATATCTATGATGTATAGGTGTTCAAATGCGATGCTATATGACATTTAAGCATATCAATACATATCTATATGATGAGCCATGATAAAGCCATATACGAGTTTAATGTATATGTGTTTAAATTGTTTAATATCAAGCAATAGTCGAGCATTAATATCTTGAATGAAATTTATAAAAAAACAATTTAACAGAATAAATATTTATTTATTTATTAGAACAAGAGAAATGGGCAGAAATTTAATCTAAAAGCATTATTTTACCATGTAATCAGGATATACATTTTAAATAGAATATATATTTTGTATATCTTTAAATTTCTGTGTGGCCAATGTATTGATAAAAGTTATAAATGTATGTTAATTTTATTCCTTAAAATCTTAATAAATATAACGAAATATATGTTTCCATTTACTTATAAATAATATTTAAATAAATATAATTATATAAATAAAATTAATGAAAGAAATGTAATAGTGAAATATAGGTATTATTGACAGATAAACATAAATATAGTAGAATTTTGATATAAATCAAAAACACATTTATGAATATAACAAAAAACTATGATATTTTATAAAAATATGTTAAACTTAATATGTATATGCATAATGTAAATGTATTTTACACATGTTTATAAATAAAACTTGAAGCAACACATATTCTTTGTCTTAATTTGCGGGCATACAGAGTTAAAATAAGAAAGGATGAAAAAACATAAACATCATTTTGAATAGAAAGTGAAATTATAGTTACAATTGTTTCTGAAAAACAACTGTTTCGGAATACAGACCAAATTTCCACTTAAGAAGTAGAGCGTTGCACTTTTATTTAACTCAAACAACTTCGAAAGAAAAACAAGACTTTCGCATTTGCTTAAAAGATTTCTTTGGTTAAGAAACGATCAATGACAGTTTATCGTCTCAAATAATGAGCTGGATTTACTCACCCAAAATCTAACCAAGCCTGTCTTTTTATATAGATTTCAATTATTTGATAGAATTATTGTACTTCTTCCTTAACGTAGGCGATATAAATGTCGAATCGACAAATCTAAAGTGCAATTGTCAAGAATCCTACATCTCTTCAGTGTGTGCTGCTATCGTTATGTTATTTCTTCATTAAAATATTCTCAATAATTTAGTAGAATATAGGGGAAGATGTGATATATGTAAAGCGAATGAAAAAATACGTTAAAGATATTTTTGACATAAAGATAGATTAACATATATGTATATGAGTAGTACGTGTCATACTATATATCAAACAAAATCATTTCTTAATTTTGTCGTTATCAGCTACATGTTCTAAAATAAGGTGTTATGTGAATATGTATATGTTAGAAATATGAAGATTAATTATAAAAAAGTTTACAAAAAGCGATATTGTAGAGTTTTCTATATATTTAATGTTTCTATTTGTAGTGACCTAATTTAATTATTTAATTTGTACATTGTGTAATGTATGATATTTTTATTAATGCATTTAAATATTATATTTTCTACAATTAATTTCTCTATATTGCACCGCAAAATAATTATTTTTAAGCCCAAATTGATGTACAAGCATACAACTGTTAATTACATTAACTAACATGATAAATTAAATAATATACGACGTACACAACCTCATACTACATATAATATTTTTGGCAGAAATTACCTACAGGACCTTAAAACTGGGTGGGGGATAAACTTACGTTTAAACTACTTTAAAATAGTATTCCCCGAAATGCTGAAGAAAACTTACCCGAAGAAAACTTTTGAATTTGTACAACCGGGCACAACTGGGTTATTATATTTATAATAATTATTGCTATAATAATTTATAATTATCTAAATTTTTTATTAGCACTATTTTAATTAGGTTCTCAAGGCAGGTCGATTATATATTGTTGATTTGGAAATTCAGAATTATTGATTTAAACTTGATGGCTTCTGTACTAACTTCTTAAATTGATTCCATCTAATCGGCAGTCCAACACTACCTCTTGACCGTCCCCTTGATTATTAATTGATATATTTATTGTTAATTATATTTAATATTCAATCCTAATGTTTATATATCTTTTCTCATTGTCACATTAGTAGGTTTTAAGATAGTAATTATAAGTTTTTATATTGTTATTGCTATAACAATATTATCAACAATCATAATCGCAGCTGACAGCAGACCAAATATTTCTCAAATGGAAAATTGCATTGTTTTGTAACACGCACGCAAACAACGCTTACTTAATTATTTCTTCAATATTATGCTTCTTCTTGACTTTTTAATGGAACAAGTAAAAAAACATATGCCATACAAGCCATACAAAGCATCTTTAATGCTCTTAGATTTGTTTATTATAGTCTGATTATTTTTTAAGCTTCTTTCTTTACTATACTTATGCCTTGTTTAATACTCTATTGCATTTTTCATATTTATGTACATATCGATATCTATCTATTCAATTGTTTTGATGCTTTTTCTAAAGATGAACATTAATTATTATTATAGTTGTTATTAATATTAATATTAATATTAACATCCATAAAGTTTAACAAATTATTGTTTCAAAACAAAAACAAAATAATAAAGTTGTATTCGTTGCCAAGTGTACACCGCTATTATCTATACATTTTAATTAATTACATTTTATAAATCTAAAAACATAGATAGCCATGAGTTATTCACATAGACATGTATTTTACTTTGTAGACAAATATATATTCATTTTATAGTCATAGCCAATATTTTATCATCTTCACAAAAATCGTAAAGAAAATATATAGTAATTTTGTTCCAATTAAGATTACAGTATACATTAGTATGTTTGAAATTTAATTTACAATATATAAAATTACGCAGTGTATATAGTTATTTTTTGTAAATATGTAATCTTATAAATATGAGTAGTATGGTGGAGTGGTTCGGGAACTAACCTCCCCCCCTGCCCACCTCCCTTCCTGGCCAATCACAATTGAGTACTCTCAGTCTATTTGGCGCCCAAACTAAATTTCATAAATGTGTGGGAATTTTAAAAACCCGATTCGTCTCCTACGGACGTAAAAATTCCACGAGTCATTCAAATTACAAGGGAATTTGGCATGCACCATGACATTATTAAATACGCGGGAAGATTTTTAATTAAATGCGGGATTATGTACTAGTATTAAATCATTTTTGCAACCCTTTGCAAGTGAACCAGTCTCTAAAAGCTTAGCCTTCCAGTATGATTTTGTTTTTCTACCAGGAGATTTTTTATATATTTCTCCCATGAAAAGACGATCGCTTTCTTAATTGTTTTCATGGGCTATATAATACTGTAGCCATGACGTTTTCTTCACGTGAATATTCCATTGCAACTAAGTGTTAATGATTAAAAAATATCATTTCATATCCATAGATATTATATAGTCAAAGATATCGATTTTTGTGCATTTAGAGATACCAATATTTAAAAAATAAAAAGTCTCGAATTTATCCGAAAAGACTTTTTACTTAACCTGTAGGTACCTAGATTTCTATAGAGGTACTTTTTCAATTGTATAATAGTTTGTTTTCTTTGAACAGAATAATTAAATTGAGTATGTGGGTATGAATAAAAAATTCATTTTCTATGATTTCAGTTATGCACATATCACATAGACTAAATTGAGGGAGTTATCTGTCACAAATATTTATTATAACCTAACAGTGTACTAGACAATTATGATTTTTTTTAAATAGAATGAATGTCATTATATTGTATAACCAACAACAAAAAACAGGGTTTTGTGCAGCTGAAGATGCCTACAAAGTTCGAAATAATTCTGTCCAACTACTGTTTCTGAATTTATGAAACTATATACATTTATAAATTTATCTTCCATGATAAATACAACTCGACTTTTGCTAGTGTCAGCATACCGCAAATGTATTTCCTAAGATCACCCCACAACCAGTCAATTGTTGACTTCCTCTGCAGATTAGTCACTGAAGAAGCAATACAATGTGTCTCACCCAGGAGCGGCTGAAACACTCGGACGACAGGAGGCCGTTATACTGCGCCAACTTACCGAGAAACAGGAACCCGTGACTGGCTGTCTCAAAAATTGCCATATGAAATGCTCAAAGTATGACTGAATGAGCCAGAAAAAGCTCAAACGCTTTTACATTTTACAAATGCACATATTAGATAAGATTTACTAGATATTTTTACTATTACACTTAATAACAAATTACAAATTACAAATAACAACTTCTTGTCATAAACCTATATAAAGCCAGTATTCCCATTGGTAATTCACAATTTTAAAAGTTAAAAACAAAAGCAAAATCCAATTAAATTGGTAGTATCACACTAGTCCGATAGGCATAAATAATTTTTCTTGAGAAAATAATGAAAACAGGGAATACTTTAAGTTATCGGGAAGTGAAAAGAAAGCACCAACGAGAGTTTGAAGTAGGTATTGAAGTAGTCTCTGAATGAAAATTCAATCTATTTTTAATCATAAATAGTTACGCAAATCGAAATAAAAGAATTCAATTTAAATTGTATTACAATATAAAGTGGTGCCTACCTATTATAAAAAATTTCGAGCGTTAGTTTAACATAATTGTTTGAAATCAATTCGAGCTCGAAATTCATCGGAAAAGAAAAATAATCTTTTAAAAATAACGCATTTACAGGAAAAGAAAACTAAGTTTCAAATTTATAAATTGTTGGTTACTGTCTGAAACATCAATGTAAATATATAATAGATAAAATTACAATTAATATTTATTCATTATTATATGATAATATCTAACCTTTTAATAAAGATATTCAGTATTAATTTCTTAGACTTTTTTCTGAAAATAATTTATTGGATAAATGTATCAAAATAACTCATTTTTTTCATTGTCAAATTTAGTTAATGAACGATATATTATATTTTAGAATTTAATACGTCAAATTATAGGTTTATTATTCCAAGTTGATTTTTCTGTTCCAGTATTATTTTGAAGCATAAACGACTAGTTTTGATATTTCTTTTTTAATCTTAATTGATTTCCTTTGTTAGACGATCAAATGAAGTGGGCAAACGTATCTGTTAGATGATAATAATTGCGTGCCTATTAAAATTAGAATATCTTTGTTGCAAATAAACTTATAATTTAATTCGCGTTCTCATATGAAGACATGCGCATTTAAATTTCACAAAATATGTCAGAAAAGAAATATTTATTTGAAAATAACAATATTCATAAACGTTTTTAGGCATTATAGAAATATAAGAAGTTCAATGACAAATAGAAATATTTTTAATTATCTTTACTTATCTACAGTGTCCGTGTACTTATATCCGTGTATATATATTTTATGTATTTATGTAAATACAAAAATACACATTTTCTTGCGAGTTAATAACTAGTACCTAATAATTAGAAATGACAATTTTCGTAATTATCTTTAAATAAATTTTTACATTGTATACATTTTTGTATAAATATTAGTTTCAGTTTGCTTAATTTTCATATGTCAGTAATACATTTTGAATAAATATTTTAGATTAAAAACTTAAAGTTTATGTAGTAATACATGTAAATATATTTCAAAATGTAATGTACGAAAAATATCACTATAAAGTAAGTAAAGTATGTTCGCATTCAGAGTAAATATGATATTTTAGAATATTCAATTAGCTGTTTGTAATTAATCACAAAAATTAACCACGCAAAATATTTAGTTATTAGTAGTAAAAAACTTGGACGTCACGTGATATCAAGCTACCCAACCCGCCTTCCTATACTCACTCAAATCCATCTCATAAAATCAATAATAAAACGGGATAGAAACAAGTTTAAAGGAATCAGAGAAATAAAAAAACTGATATAATTTCAAAAAGTTTATAAAAAGATTACCCACAACATTTTAAATCAATATAGGCGGGAATTAAAAATTAATCGGGAACATTTTTTATTATTCTTTGTACACAACGAAAACTTGTGCTCAAAATTCAAATTATGCTGAGAATTTCAAAGTTTGCACGTATCATTCAAAACACAATTGGCACAAAATTTTAATTTAAAAAGACATGTAAATTTTAAAGTTTTCCCACTTCATTCAAGATATCAAATGCAAACCATTGTCACAAAACAATTATATAAAATTATTTTTATTATTTATATATTTTCTACTAATCTTTAATTATTAACCTAATTAGTAGCCTTAATTACTAACTTATGACAAATATTGCATAACAACTTTTATTAAAATTTCCTCCCGAAATTTAAAATTACACGGTCGAGTGCGGTATTGAAACACTTGAGGCTCTCATCTAGCGTTAGAATTTCTGTCTTCAACCTCACAAATTGTATTTATTGATTATGATAGAGTATCAAAATGCAACATTATAGTCACACATTTAGAAAGGTATTAAAGCAATATATTTAGTAATTGAATGAAAATAATTCGTTTGCTACACTTTAAATTATTTCAACCCCTGCAATTATTTTGGCTAAGAATTTTAAGCACATTGTTCACACTTACCAAACAAAAAAACCAGGTATTCCACATCTAATTCTATTTTCATACTGACAAATTAATCCTAGATTTCTTTCGGACTTCTTCCAAAGATGAAATCGTGATTTTTTTTCTTTCTTGTAATTTTCTTCTTTCTTTTCTTATACAAAAGTGTAATTCTTTACTACGGAAATATTTAAATTGAAACCACAACAATATCTATCGAATTCAAAATATCTCTTACATGTTATTTTAAGTCAAACATAATTCTAAAATAGATTATTCCTAACTACTATTTACATCATACCATGCGTACAATAACACACAGCATATTAAAACATATATGGCAGCTATCACGCACCCTTGTTAGAACAATGGCACAGGCTAACCAAACATATTTGTTATAACAAGCAGGATGCCGCACTATTACAGTAATTGTCAACATTTACATGGATCAGCTGTATCATGTAAATAATGTCCTTTCGTTTTGGATAATTTGGTATATAATTGTCATCAAATGTAGTACATAACCATAATTGAGATGAGCATATTATCGGAAATCGCGCTCCTTATGTGTTCGTCTGGTTCGTATAATGTCGTAGATATCATCTTCAATTTTCTATAGTTTGGTGAAAACTTGGTGACCTTCAATCTTCAAGCAACATATGAATAGTATAGCTTAAAAAATGACAAGGTTTTTGTATGAGTAGTGGAAAAATTTTGATGATGCTTTAATAGTTTTTGTCATTATTATGTAGATTGTTTAAGTGAAAATCACATGTATTTTCATCAGCACTATCACGATTGGTTCACATCTGTGCAGTCTGAAAGGAATAGTAACCATAATTTAGTATTACAGTCAATTTTTAAATAACCAAATATAGATATTCTTGCGGCTTCCGCATTTATAACATCTGTTATAAAGAGATTAAAGGATACATATTACGATTTATGCCTTTTAATTCGATTTATGCATGCTAAAAGTGTTCAACTATATTGTTACAAACATAAAATGACTCTAAGTTATAATATAGATTCTTAACTATTCGATAGCTATAATTAATAGATTGGTGGTTTAAGAGCAATTTAATATTTAGGCTTATGTCATATGCGAAGCTAGGTAGCTAAACAATGATTCATATTTATTATCCATATTTGACAAATACAAAAATGTTTTTCTTTGAAAAATATTTCATGAAATGTTTAATTTAAAATTATTCAACATTTATATTTTTACACTGTAGTTTGGTTTATTAATTCAGTTTAAAGTAATATGTTGCGAATAATTTTTATTTTTAGAGTAAATTTGAAAGTTTTTGTCGTATTACAAACAGTGTCGTAGCTTTGGACAATATCGAGATATTTTCGTAATTTTATACTTACATATTTATAGTTTAGATATGTACCTACATTTAATTTTTTTATTCACAATTTGTATGTATTAATTATATTTATTGGAACCCATTGTTATAACGTGAAATTCAGGTGTACTTAATAAGAAAATACATCGAGAATGTGTAATAACAAAGTTTAAAATACAATTTAAACATTTTAAATTTAGAAAATACATAAAAGGATAACAATTTATAAATTATTCTTTTTACTTAGAGAAATGAAAATGTTTTTAATTCTATATAAATAATTAAACATCTTGAGTATATAGCTCAAGGCGTTGACAATTTTAGTGTGGTTAAAGAGAAAGCACACCAAAGTTTATGATTAAAGTTGGTATATCGAAATAAGTGAAAGATTGAGTGTATAAGTAAAAACCTGAAAACAATGCAAAAGTTTATGAAGTTTTTCAGATAATTTTGACAGCTGCCATAAATTTATCTATGGACCAATAGGCATAGTCTAAAAAGTAATTTAGCAGCTATAACAAATGAAGTGAATATAGAACCTGATCAATTGAAAACTAGGAAGTTGTTTAAAACTTCTGGAACAGTCGTCTTGGATACACTAAAAGTTTACTCCAAGGTACTCTCAGAACATGAAATTAATGATTTTAATTGTTTAATTAAAAATAGAAATAAGTATATTTATTAAATGCTAATGGATTGTGTCTACTACATTATAAACCACAATATCCAACGAAATATTTCTTATATGTGTCGATAGATATTTTGTATTTATTCTATTAATATAATTAAAAGAAATACAACTTCAAATATCTGTTTACTTGTCAACTTCCTGGCATATTATATCTACTATAAAATATATTTAAGTATATTAACAAAAAAAGTAATATTTTTATAAATTAACATATTTTAATACTATTCTGTTTAACATATTATTTTTAATACGTATAAATAAATCATAGAGTAAATAAACTTAAAGTTTTGACTTATTGATTTTATATGCATTGCGGTGTACATTTAAAAAAATAAAAAATCGTTGTATTTTGATGAAGTTTGCATATATCGGTATGGAATAAGTAGTTTTATTTTTATAATTTTTAGATTAGTTATCGGGACTTATCCAATTTTTACATGTCACACGGATCTAAAAAATATAATTAGTTACATTTTTATCTAACATTCTTATAACAAAATACTATTTAAAATATATTGTATTTAAAGTATTATTTGACAACATCTTTAGGGTAAGAAGAAATAGTAGGTATCAAACTGTTATGAATAATCAAGAAGCGTCGCAACTCTATCTATTAATATTCTATGGTATAAACAAATACATTTAATATAATTTTAAATTTTCAAAATTAAAACAGTATATTAACATGCAAGAATCGATTTTTTATATTTTTTAAATATTAACATTATTTTACTAATTATACATACTTCATGTGTATGATGATTAAATGATTTTAGTATTTGCATCCAAATTCGAAGATGTGAAATATCCGAGTGTTGTCTATGACACGTGGTAATCTGTAAATTTGAATTTATCACATATTTTTTTCCTGTTAAAATTACATAAAATGCATACTACAGAATGTACACCATATCTGCTGACGTTCACATATCAGTAATCTGAAAACATCGGTAATTATATAGTTATCTATAATATTAATTATCTATTAATGATTAATATATAGATCATTACCGTAGATATATAGATCATATACCTATATAGTTGAAGGGAAAATGTGTCGCATTGTTGTATTTTTTATTTTGATGATAACGAGTTCCTTACTTTTTTAATATCCCAATCAATATATGATGGAAGAAGTCATTAAAAAACTACAATCTTTCTGCAAAACTTCACCAGAAGATTTTGAAATAAAGAAGCGATATTTTTGTAAATATAACCAGTTAGGATAGAATATGCTTAGTATTAAAACTAGTTAAAGAATTCATTTATTTTAAAATCAAGATAGCTGCAATTAGTAGAATTTTTGCGATATTAAAATTTGCATACACAAAATAGTGGAAGTTGTGACACCAACCCATTTAAAAACAAATTGAACGAATAATATCCGTATTTAACGATGAGTTTTTATGCTTAACCTTTTAGACTCATTCGCAATTTTTTGTAAAAATGGGACTAACGGATCCTCGAAAGCAGGTGTTTGTGTTATTCAAACATTTGATTACAAGCTATTGGAGAATGAATCTTTATAATTGTTCTAAGTCTAAACAAGTACTAGGTCATCTATATATTATTTTGGAATACATTTCATCATAAGTTTTGTGCAAGAACTCCAGTTTTTATATGTATTATGGTTAGATTTACCACAGCTAATAAACTCTCAAAAAACTCAATATTTAGAATATACATATTGACTGCATTTTATATTCAAAGTTACTTTGATGGATTTCTGTGGAATGTACGGTTGGTTAAACACGCAATTGTGTATTCTAATATAAGAATTTACATTTATATATTGTATACAAAGTATTCTGGACAGTGAAATATAATATGTATGTTTTAGCAGTTATATAAAACGAATTCCTGTAATTCATCCGCCGTCAAAAACTGTTATAAATTGATTATATCTTTATATAACTGAATCGTATAACATTTACACGTTTGCTTACATGTGGAACTAATATTTAGTAATTGTGAGAATTATATGATTAAAAGTCATATTTGTCTATTTTCATAAACTAGGAGCTATTTGCTATACATAAATAAATATTTTAAAATGAGAGTTTTGAAAACTGATTAATTTAATTGCTTTTAAAATGGCTATATTTTATGTGTAGCGCTGGATATTTTAGTTTGCCTTCTTTTATTTTCCTATTCGTTAAGTTCATATCATCTATGTTGAGTTAAAATATTAATTCATTTAAAATTTTATAAAATACTAATTTTAAGTTTCTATCTTTATATATTAGATTATAATAATATAATTAAAATAATGAAACGAGCAAAGATGTAAAATAATCTTTGCTTTTCCATAATGTAACTCACAGCAGCTTTTATTTTGATGACATATTTTTGTCTAATATGCACTGAAATTATATAATTCCAATACAAAACAATTTTTTCTGAAATTTTTAATTAAATAAAACTCACCGAATCGGTTAAATTCAACAGTTTATCATTTATAATAAAATTATTTTCTTTTATGTATTTTTTGTAGATAAGATATTAAAAAATGTTGTTCAACTGTAATGAACCTAATTTAAAAAAAGTTTTTAATTTAATACGAGTATATAAAAATAAGTCTTATTATATTGTATATACATCACAAATTGTAATTAAACTTTTAAAAACATTAAAAGTGATCACAAAGTACGTAAAATTGTCTGAATATTACGATTTTTCCCATATTCATTCAACCAGCCTTTGTTTTACAAGTTAAACTGATTACCGATAACAATGAAAACAAGTCATGCATCGTATTGTATATATCTAATATATTAGTAATGTATATGATGAAAATTATATCAAATCCAAAACATAATAACTTTTTATATTACACGTAAATAAATAAATTTTTCTTCAAGATTTGATATCAGACATAAACGCTTAGGTTAGCAAAACAGCACAACATAATAAACAGTTCTATATTTCTTACAAAACATAAGTGATCTCGGCATTATGCTCAAATTCTTTTGTAAAATATTTTACTTCGTTAGTGTATAATTGCAACAACTGCATGTGATAATTGCTGGAAATAACTTTCGTCGCTATATTATTTATAATATTCACAGTTAATACACTTAATATACTTCAAACGATTTCTTCTTCCGATTTTCAAAGGTGGTTCAATTTGCGTTTACTCTAGATGTTTTAAACAGAACTCTGTAAACAGACAGAATTTTCTCAATCTCAGCTGGGCTATAAAAAAGATATCCGTTTCCGAGAATTAATGATACAGTAAGAATATAGTTTTATTAGTGAACGGCAAAAGTTCAAACTTGTCAAATTAATAAGAATTCAAGTTATAACATCCATTTCCTCAATACAAATTTACCGAAAATCAAAGGAGAGTGCAGTAGGCATAAACAAAATATTTGAGACCACATAAACAATTAAAGACGAAAGATATTCCTTTTGAAGTAGACACAACATAATGATTCTTTAATAATAATAAAGTGAAGTAAGAGAACGAGAACGTGAGAGAGAGTAGTTTTGTATTATTTATTATACATACAGTTAGAGATTGTGAAAGCGAATTTCAATCAATATTCATCGTTAAAATAATTTTAAACAAATTAAAATGAAAATTAACTGTGCAAATAATGATTATCACTATTTAATTCGTTTTTTAAATATACATTTTTGGGGTATTAATTTTAGTTGAGTTTTGGGCCTTTATTAAACTATTTGTAAATATTATTCCTTTTACAACTTATAGGAACTTACGAATAAGATCACATTGCGCACTTTATAATGTGAATTGATATTTGATAGTCACAATATTCAACTTCGACGTAATATACTACTTGAGTAGACTATTTTTCTTTTATTTGGAAATGTGTATGACATGTTTATTTCTAAGTGGTGGAATATTGTTGTTCAGGATGGCACACTAGTCGCACACCATAGGAATACCAAAATACATACAAAATCGGAGATTATATGAAAAGTGTACTTTATTATTAGCAATAGAGTCAAAAAATAGCTTTTTCGCCTGTTTCCAGAATTAAAAAATTCTTCAAATTTCGAATCGAAAGGTTTTTAAAATAAATTATCATATTAACCGTTGTTACTTTACATCATGCCAATAGGAATGGATCTAATTCTTATTTCTATGCCTTACATATAGATAGTGTACAGTATTACATTTCATAGTGATAAGTAAAAATGAGAACAACAAGAGAAACTTTATCAACCATTGTATGAGCAGACTAAAATAGATTTCATATAAAAATAATTAGTTTTTATATAATAGCAGATTTTGTATACATTCGTATGACATGCGACTTCTGGGCTACCCTGTGTCTATATAATCAACATATTAACGTACTTAAAATTATTAATAATATATTTTATATTTATATCCACATTATAATATATATTATTAAATCTACACTAACGTAGTGCTTCATGTTTTCAATTATTTAAAAGCCCATATTGACGAAAAGTAAATGTATTGAAAAATTTGAATTTATATATATATATATTAAAAAAGACTAAAATAAGATAATTTTTCTATAGTACATAAATGAAAATCATATATCTTGTTATACATTTGTCGATCACAATTTTTAGTGACAATATATTTACATTTAGTTTTAGTACCAAACTTGATATAAATTTGGTTATAAAACTTGTTTTTTTATTATCGCACACTAATTGTATAATTGTAACTATTTGTCTTACAGGATATTTTTATTTAAATATATATTCATAATTAGCGGTAAAACATTTAACTATTTTTCTTCACTAACTCTATTTTACAGGTAGTGGTATCAGGCCAGGATAAATTATCAATTGATAAATACAAAGTTGTCTACATAGATAATACATAATTAACTAAATTAGTATTATATTATTAATTATAAAAGTACTAAATACAACTTTTTACTGATATTTGAATTATTATTACAAACAAAAGGCAAAACGTGTGGTAACTCTGACTTTGGTTAAACATTTTTAAACATTACAATTGAGAATATATACGTTTACGATATAAAAATTACACCTGGATATTAAATTAGCCTACTAATAATAGACAACACATTGAATTAAATAAAAGTCATGTTACCCTCTGGATACCTTTATAAATTGTACAATATTCAAATACATAGTTAGCCCAGGTCAGGCACTATTTTTAAAAGAGCTAAAATTGTTGACTTAAAAAAATTAAATCATGATATGACATGAGATAACTTTTTGTCATTTTTAGCTAAGGATTATATTACTAATAATATCATATTTTATTTAATACAGTAATTTATTCATGTCACACTAAAATCATGCTTTAACGAGCTCGGATACATCGAGAAAAATCGTGGATACATCAAAATATCTGTGTCATTTTAATAATAGTCTCTGAAATATAGCAAGTTGGATAATACCTACATGAAAATGTATATATCGAGCAGGCTGGGTGAACTCAAAAATATATTCACCATGTTTATAAAGATCTGGAAATTAAAATGAATATTTGACACATAATCATGGACTTAAATAATACAGTGCTTGCCGTCTGTACAAGGTAATTAGCACATAGGCATACTATTTAGTACTACCATTTAATTAATAATACACAGTGCTATCTATTAGTTAAAAGTCCAAAACGAAATTCATTCTATTAGTTATGAAATTCATGTATTTTACACATCATGTGACATTGTATGCACATTATGTGACATTATGTGACATTACGTGCTCATCATGTGACATTGTATACACATTATGTGATATTATATGACATTATGTGATATTATGTGACATTATGTGACATTATGTGACATTATGTGACATTATGTGACATTACGTGCTCATCATGTGACATTGTATGCACATTATGTGATATTATGTGACATTATGTGACATTATGTGAAATTATGTGACATTTTGTTACATATGTGTACATAATGTCCCTTATATGTGTAAAATGCCTGAATTTCATAATTATTAGAGTGAATTTCGTGCTGGACCCTTTCGGCTGCCATGCATGAGTAGACTCAATGCAGGATTATCGAATGATTCAAGTACATCTACTTAATGAACTACATAACTTGGTATACACGAGATAGAAAATAATTTTTATAATATTTAAAAATATGCTACCTGATCAGCAGCGTAGCATACCTTATCTAGATATTATCGAGACCGATTTTGATGGCTGCAATAACTCGAGATATACTTACTAGAAAATAGCTATAATAAAATAGTGGTTACTATGAAAATTTAAAATTTATAGGAACGGTTGCTAGGCAAAACTATAATCTTTTTTTTATATAAGAAACATTGCCAATATATGTTGGACGTTTTATAAACTTATTTTAAATTCTGGAGTGTGATCGGGTATAAAGAATAACAAGAAGAAGAAGACGGATAATAATTATAAGAATAATGAGCAAATGGTTAATTTTGAATCGTAAAATTGTATTTTGTAATAGTTATGAATATGACAATTGAAACGTTGATTAATTTAAAGTGTGCTAGATGATACAAATTGAATTATTTCCAAATAATGAATTTTTTTTAAACGATAGTTGTAACAAAACTTCTTAAATCTCGTAATATCTTAAAACAATACAATAATACTTATGTGCTTGTTTGAAAGAGTTAACGACCTACTACTAATGTAGGTTAAGATAAAATCTTATGCATATTTTTCATAAATGGATAACATTTTTGTACTGTCAATGTAATTTTCATCACTCTGATCTATAGATCAAGCAAAAAACCTCTTAGCTAGATCTGACGGTTAGAATCTGCCAAGAAGCTTTTGATCTTATTTTGTCTAAATTATCCCGCTATAAATTGACATTAACAAGAATGGTTTTAAATTAGAATGCAAAGCACCAGAATCCAAGTATACATTCTACATTTAACAAAATACAAATTTTCTTATATTCTTTGTTGAGGACTTATTTCCTATCAGAAATGCACATTTTACCTCCAAATACCTTCAATGTGGAATGTATGCTTGTCATAATTGGGTTTTCACTTACAGAACTGTGTAAATGGTAAAATAAAATACTATAACGAGATGTTAGTCTATATAAAACAAGAAACGTTATTTAGTCTCTAAGCGGCATGTCCAATAAATAAAATTAAAACTGCTTTAGAAAATAACAAATAAATCAAAGTACATAATATATAAATAGTTTATGTCTGTGGTACTACTTTTGACAAATTTCTAGACTTTTGACTTTATATTTGATAATCTATAATTTTATATAAATATATGCCGATCAGTATCAGTCTATACATAAAAATATACATAGTACTTAAGAATCCAATATGTTGAAAAATACATAATATGACATATAAGATATTTTGAATTCTGAATTATATATATATATTATATTATAATATAATTAACTTAGATTATTATTATACAATCTAAATAAACAAGTTTAATAAACTATTTTTAATATTAAGGTATATTATTTCATTTATTTTGCATTTCATATTGAGTCAAATTAGTGTTTTAATTGGTGTAAATACTGAATAATATACCAATAGGTATACAAGTTAAATTTGTTTATAGCTGTATAGGTAAATATAACAATATATTAATTATCCACTGTTGTGAATAAATTCTTTGAATCTCCAAATATAAAAGAAACACATAACTTATTACTCTGCTTGAAGAATATATAATTGTCTTTTTTATAATATTATATTGATACATATGGAATATTTTTTATAAACAAATTTAACTTTTGACAAATAAAACACCCTTTTTTATTTGACAAAAGCCATATTAAACGTATATGGATTCATGATAATATGTTGTCAATAAATATTTCGTCTTCTTGTATTACAGCATTTTGGGTCCTTTTTGTTTCATGAACTCTGATACTAATGTTTCTGACTTAAAACTAAAATTGTAATGTCAAAAATAAATGTTAAAACATTTAAAAGGAAAAACTGGTTAATTAATGAATGAAATCTAAAATTATAAAATCTTTCTGAGAAAACAGTCTGGATCATTCATAATATTCTTAATCGCCAGCTTATTCAGTAAATTCATGTCAAGTCATAATATTTGGAGGTTTCGGTCGCACTAAAATATTTTATTAACTTGCAGATCATTTTATTTAGCATTGGGTCGTGGAAAATGTACTTTATAAACATTAGTAAATATAGAAATCTTTAAATGGGAAATTATGTGAATGTTTAAATTCAACAATCTTTTCTAAGATGTTGTCTTTTCTGTGGAGAATTTATTTGATATATTATTATATGAAATATACTTATATAGACTTATATAAATGTTTATTGTTTGAGCTTTGGAGACATCGACTAGATTAGTAAAAACCCCCTAATATGTATAAATCAAGTTATTTGTCTGTGCTGTATTCACTGTAAGATTTTTGGATGCATTCTACATTTTTTAATCTGGTTAAGTGTGAAATGACGTATTGAAAATCAAGTTGTAAAAAATTCAGGCATACATAAAATCTATTAAAGAAAACGTCCTGTATAGGTTGTATTAAAAAGTTGTAAAGATAAAGCCATTAGAAGTCGTAAGAAAGTCGCAAAGGAAAAGTTATATATAAAAAGTTGTAAAAGAAAAGTCGTAAATAAAAAGCCGTATAAAAGAATAAGTCGGATATTTAAAAACTAATTTAATTATAAATTTATATTTAAAAAAATCCTGTCTTAAATTTTTTTATTTATAAGTTTATTAAAAAATGTATAATAACAATGCAAGTTTATTGATAAAAAAGTTTACTGAGAAATGAGCAAACTTATATGCAAACAATACAAATTTAAATAAGTTCATTTTTACGTAACAGCTTGACATATTAGCATGTACATTAAATAGTAATGGTGAAATGAGAAATCGAAAATATTAATAATACTAATACTAATATATTCATATTAAATAATAACAACTTTTTAAAACAAGTTGTAGTAATGTTTGATTCTATTTATACGACTTTTTAAATTACTTCTTTCTTAAATAGGACTTTTTCATTAATACGATTTGTAACTGGGTTAATCATATATTTATATAAAACGATACATGGATACAACGAACCTGATAAATATGCTTGGAAGCTTAAAACAAAAATATATAAAACAAATATGTTCAGCTTTCAAAATTAAAACATTTTTGTAGGTACATAAAATAAGAATTGTAAAAATACCAAATATCAGTGTTAATTATATTATAAAGTTAAAAAAAAACAAGTTTAAAAAAAAAAATTAAAAAGTGAGACGTTTTGATTATAGTCACTTATACTAACCATTTCCAAAAAGTCAGTGAGATAGCGGGTACATGACTATTAATATATATCGAATACAAGTAACTTAGAAGTGTTACATAATATCATAATAATATAGAATATTGCATAATAAAATAACATAAATACAACTAATAATGAATCATGATACATACTGGCTTATCTCAAAATTACTCTTTAAACACTTTCTTATGCCACATTTTCTTTATATAATACTACACCTTATTACTCCACCTTTAAATACCAACACTAATAAATCTTCAGCTAATTCGTTACAATCTAACATTATTTCTAATTATACTAACAAACTAAAATATAATCTTGTTCTAATCGTTCTTCCCCTCTAGATTCTCTTAACAAATTGGGTGTTTACTTTATTCAAGGTAAAATTTGTTGCAAAACTATTACAAATTTTCACAGGGGAAATTAAGCTGGATTTTTCACTCGTTTAAAAGAACTTAAAGCTGCTTTTAAATTTAATAATATGAATAATTTTGTTTTATCAATCAATTTCAATCCATTTCTAATCTTATTAATATAATTGTAATAATTTTTATGTTCGACGTATTGTTAAAGTAGCTCTTATTAAATTTAACAATAATAATACCCCTCATCTTAACGCAGGCTTTTTTAATATTAATATATTTCGAAAGCAGTTAATCCGTAATTAATGTCCTCAAGCTCTCTTCTTTGCATCCTACTTAACCCAAGCTTCGATCTGTACTTATTTATTGTTTTTTCTGACTGTAATATGGATTATATATTAATATATTTTTATAATGTAAGAGGTATCATGATTTATTATTAGTTTTATTTATTTATGAAAATTTTAGTATGCAATATATATGTTTTTCTGTTATATTTATTATGTAACACTCCTTTTAAAGTTACTTGTATTCGATATCTATTTATACTATAAATAAATGACGTTTATCCATTGTCTAACTGTCTTGATTGATAGTAGTGACTAACCGAAACGTCTCACGATATAATTATTATTTTTTCATTTGTCTTTTTTTGCTTATTATTTATTTATTTTTAAATATACTGCATGCACTAAAACAATATAAATATCATCGATTTAAAAATAAACATATAAATGTCTGAACATATTTACAGCTTGCTCGAAAATAATGATTATAATTGTAATAGTAAACAATATTCATTAAAAATAGATAACTACTAAATTGTAGCACTCAATTGATTTAATAACAATATGTATAATTTACAAATAATTAAAAAATAATAGTTCATTAGAACCAATAAAATAAGGATAATATAACCTTACTATTACCAATAAAATTACCTAATCTAACATAGTTAAAATAAGAAAATATGTCATGCATGTGTTGGTATACGTCTTATGCTTAAATACATTAATAATGACGTAGACAGTATTCTGAGAATATATGTACCAACTGGCAATATATAAAAAAATAACTAGTCATAAAAAAAACAGAATCATGGTCAATATTATACCTTTGGTATGTTAAAGTGCACAGCTGCTTGTCTGTGTATGTAAATATTATTGTTTTATTAATAGTTCATTACAACATACTGAAAAACAATATATTAAGTTAAATAACTGTCATAATATACCAAAGACACTAGGAATAATAATTAGAAATATTTAAAGTCTATGATAAAAACACTGTCTTCGCCATTATGCTTCGAATGACAGACACATTTAAACTAGGGGGTTATCCTTGTGTTACTTAGTAATGGAGAAACACATCAATAGAAATATTGACGTATACCAATCCTTTTAGGAGCATCGAATTAGACATTTGTAATTAAAAATGGCGTGCAGGGATAAATAGACATACAAACTTTCGAGACACCTTAATCTAGGCTCAGAGATGACTGGTGATTGTGTTTGGAAGCTATATAAGTGTATGTATGTAAATAGAAGACAGTAGAAATAACTAACGTATAATCTAGTTATCTAGTATATATCTAGTCTACTTTGAGTTATAAATATGTGAAAGGTCTCCCTGAAGATTTACATAGACATTGAATTTATTTTGATATATTTTAACTAAACTTTTTTTCAGCACTTCAGTATTTTAAAAATATATATCGTCTTATTGACTCTGTCATATCTTAAAGTTATTTAATTTGATTGTGTATTTAAATCATAAAATTAAATTACGAACAAATATGTGGATCACTATAAAAATATTATATTAAGCATAATTTACGCAAGATAAATCAAATGTAAAATAAGTTAAACATAAATTAGAATTCCTTTCAAAATTTTTAATACTAAAACATGTTATAGTGAAACAAAACTATGAAAGTAGAACAAGTTATTTAAAGTGGCGTTTATGAGCAACTGATCAATGTCCTTTATTCAAGTGAAAAATATAATTTTTCTCAGATAGAACCCCGAGCCATTTTTTTGAAGACGACCCCACAGTTGTTGGAGATTGATGATCTTGTGCCGATCCAGGCCGGCCTTAATGTATTCCCACAGATTTTCAATGGGGTTGAAATCATGAGAGAGGACAGACCACAGAAGAATCTCAATCCCCTGTTCTATCTAACCAGCGCTGTGTTTGGTAACTTTTATGAGCAGAAGAATGTTTTGCTGAAACAGGAGCGCATTTTCTGGCAGGTTCAAAGGAACCAGATCTACTCCTGCAGGATGTCAATGTACATAAGTCAGTGAGTTCAGATTTCCGTGAATCTGAACCAAAGACGCTATTCCAGCAGCAGAAAATGCTCCCATTCCATAATATGAAGGCCCTGGCGGCGGGAAGTGCAGGTTGTATGATCATGATGCAGGCGAAGATGTGGAGGAGACCGCACATAACGGCCCTGGTTATTCTGCACCATATGCAAGGGACTCTCATCAGAGAATACGCGCAGCTCCCATTGTGCCGTAGTCCATTTTAAGTGTTCCCTGCATCACTGAAGACGTAGCCGGTGATGTTGTGCTGTGAGTTTAGGCTTCCCTTTTGAGATACTGTCTGGCAAATTGGTGTCCAACAGCCTTCTTTTGATTGCGCGAAGGGAAGCCTGAATGTCATGATATTGTATTCAGTATTGTTGCAGTTGCCAAGCGAACAATATGTGCTAGATTCGACTCATTCTTCATGCTAAAAGTCGATCCTGGCGATTAGTGAAAAGTCTCTGGCGTCCAAATTTTTCTAGATTTTTCTCGATCATTCACGGTTCCTTCGTTGCGCTTCTTTTGATAGAGTCTTTGAACCTTTATTCGGTTCACGTGAAACCTTTCGGCAAGATCTTGAACCATGGAGCCTTGTTCTTGAATGGTTATAAGCCGAATACGGTCATCATGAGAAAGGCGAGGCACAGATGCTCTACTGTAACCTTTAGTTGATTAAATGACTGATTATTACGGCACCAAGTGTTATTATTAGATCCATCAATAAATATTGTTATGCTTGAAAATTATCAAGTATTAACAATATTCATCTCTCTTATCTTTATAGAAACCGAGTCTATGAAGTCATTTTACTACTGCAAACAAAATTATTAACCAACACATACAACTGACAATCACCTCTTTTAAAGCACAACTGCGATTATACTATATCGCTATATCTCGAGACGTATTCATTGATAGCTTCTTGACATAATGATTAACTAAAATACTAAAAAGATTAAAATGACTTTAATCCTAAAATTAAAGTCCTCTAAAATGCTTAAAATTAATTATTTAATCGTTTATTGTGAGCAACATATCGATATTTTTATAAAAAGTTAAAAATCAAATCCCTAAATCAAATTCAACTAAAAAATATATAAAAATTAAAGGGGTGGTGTTTTTTTGCCTGGGTTGTATATTCATGTGAATTGATTGTACCTTTTTATCATAAAATAGCTTATAGTGCTCAATATATTTCGTTGTAACATACAGAATTTTCAATATAGGTTTTAAGGCCAAATAAATGCTAAAATAACAAAGTTCCTAATAAATAAATATAATATATTGCAACTAGTTTCGGCCTATACCGACATCATAAGGAAAGAATTTAGTATATTAATACAATCAATAAAGCTTATGTATAGGTGTCAGTGTAGGTGTCAATGAGGATAAAACTGACATACAAATTTATTGCAATATTACTCGATATATATTAGAATCCAGATCAAGCATAAAACTGAGAACACGAAAATAGAGAGATTATAGAAAAGGTTAAGAAAATAAGACTGGTCTAATTGAGCAAAAAAGGTATTAAGAATAGATTCATAATTAAAAAAAAATTTAATGACACTTTTATGGAAAGGACAAGAAATTAGTAGTAACATTTTAGTAATATAAATTATCTAAACATTTGTTTAAACAAGCTTTAACATCATTTAAAATAGCTCAGTATATCTCGCATAAAGATCGTGTTCAACTTGCTTCAAAATGCAGTGTTATTTTCCAATTTAGCTGTTCTGAGAATAGGCAGTGGCGCTACAGTGATCAAACTAAGCTCTATAATCTCTTCACTATAATTTCTGAGCATGCAACTCACAGTCAAGAAACTTGTCTATCGCTTCGCCCAGCGTACCATGTAGCTGTTTCTGTAATATTAATAACTTTTCTGTTTTAGACATTGCCAATAATTTTCTTTCATAAAAAATCGTTGCATATTAAATATATCTAATCCATTCTTAATAATTTTCTCACTCAATTAGGCCAGTCTTATTTTCTTAACCATTTCTGATCTCTCTATTTTCGTGTTCTTAGTTTTATGTTTGATCTGGATTCTCTATAATAGTGTTGTAGTAAATTTGTACATTCGTTGTACTCAATTTTAAAGTCTATATAAGCTTTATTTATTGTATTAATGTATTTACTAAATATTATCTTTCCCGATGATGTCCGTATAGGATGAATCCATTGAATTAAACAAAATTTATTAATTATTAACTAGTCATCTTGGTATTTATTTGGTATTATAAAAGTGCTTGTACAATATTTGCAATAATATAGGATAACTCAAAATATTAAATTTAGCCATAGACAAAAAAATTAAAGGAATTAAACAAAAGTATAAATTCGATAAATAGACAGTAAAAGATAGTTCAAACACTTTAAGAAAAAAAAGAAGAATCATTGTAGGTACATCAGATTGGAATTTGAACGAAGAGAGAGGGATTGAATTTATTTTATGAGTTTTTTTATTCGTACATCGGTGTCGTTGTTGCTAGTGTAAGAAATATTATTATCTGATATTTCCCCGTTAGTTTCGCGTAATATAGAAAAGTTGTAGACACTCCGATTTTGGTTTTTGAGTTGTAATCAATTACAGCTGATATTTTAATTAAAATTACACACAACATCATATTTCATCAATATAACTCAACGTCTAGTTCATGAAAAGGAACAATTATTAAATGTACAGTTTTTAAACAGTGAATTACAATTAGATTTCTGCATAAAAGTGGTTAAGGGTACATATTCAATGTATGTTTTAATTTGGTCACCACTGGAAAACTTTCTCTTTGTTGTCAAAATGTTGGAAATTTTATCAAACGCTCGATTCGATTTTCTTTTATTGTATCTGGTCATGCTTCGTTCATCTTTATGCGTAAGAGCACATATGTCATTATTAGTCAAGCTAGCATCCTTCAAGGTGGTGATGTATGTTGATCGAACACAATGATTTGTGAAACTTTTTGAAGGCGATCAGATTTTATTCGGGGCATCGCCTAACAAATCTTTGCTCAATACCTGATTATCGTGGTCACATTTTCAATTTTCCATTTATTTCTTCGGTTTAGCGAACAATGCATCCTTTGTGAAGTGTTCAATCTTTGCAATATATTGTTCAATCGCAGTTATCATATGGGCATGCATTAACACTTAGATCTTCATTAATACGGCCTTTCAAAATATCTCAAACGTTGAGATGTCCATCGGAAAAGGTTAACCTTTTAACTGTGTAGGTATGTGTTTAACCTTTTTATATGTGTTTAATCTGTGTTTAACCTGTGTTTAACCTTTTTATATGTGTTTAACCTGTGTTTAACCATTTTATGTGTGTACATCTTTTGTGGCAAGCAAGGTCTGTTATTTTTGGTTTTCTGTGGTCCATGAAGGGTTCCGTACTTTTTGTTATTGGAAGGCACCTTTGATTCCAGACTGCATTTTATAAGATTCCTCATTCCTTCTTGTCCTCACTACCAGAAATAAGATATTATTATGTATCACACTTCTTCTTGTAAACGTGTAGGTGAACTCCTATAAAAGTAAATATAAAATCTGCGTTAATTTTCTGTCTCTATGGAGTCATAGTGTTTAATATTTTGCTCCCTGCTTGAAGCCATAAACCAATCATTGACTTTAGCATATTGTTGGCAGTCTTGCATTCTGGACCATGAAGAATATTTATAGAGCAAGATACAGGTACATCTGTAAGATGGTTGGCGAATTAGAGTTGCTGGCTTGTATGACATCATATCATTACGTTTCAACGAATAATATAATCGCTGTAAACATTGTGCCAGCTTCCTTTCATCCATTTTTCAAAAGGTTCTTCTTCTTTCAGTACATCAGTGACGAAGAATTTAAATCTCTTTGAATATCGCAATTTATGTTCTTCAATGGATTCAGTTAATACTCACGCTCCATTCTGTCCTTTTCTCCTTGAATATCCGTATCTTCTAAAGTATCACCCATTTCCTTCATAATGAACTCCATTGCGTGCTAATCATCAATCATATTATCTCTGCCCATCTTTGATTTTATTTGATCTTCCAAACCATAAATACCATAAGGATATTTACTTAAGTTGCTCAAGTAGACTGGTGCTTGTTCTAGCATGAATAAGGTAGAGGTAGGAATGATTTTTATCAGTGTTGTAATTACGGCCCAATTTTAAAAATTTAAACTAAACAAAGATTTTCATGCAAAAATGTATCGCTGCTTAAATAATAACTTTATTTAAACATTAATTTCCGATAGTAATAGAAATACGATCGGTGGGTTTTAATACACTTTGTGCTAGAAAAAATATCCAGACAATCTCTTTATATTTTTCGATGTAGTGGGTCATTTTAAGTACTTTTTCTACAGAAAATAAGAAAATCGATCTATATCTTTGAGTTGTATTCTAAAAAATAGTGATATACTACTGATAAAGGGAAACATTTAAATGTCATTTTTATCAATGTAAAATAATGCCAAGTTATTTCATTATTATATTTCAATGTGCTAAGTAATAACATTTTTATAAAAGAAAAAAGAAAATTTATCTATATCCTCGAGTTTTATTAATAAAAACAGTTAATATACTACTTATAAAAAAGCAAAACTACTAAAATATATTTCTTACTTTAACGAAAATTAAAAAAAAACTGTTGCATGTATGTAGGAATAAGTAAGTCAGTAGTACATCGCAGATACATAATATAGAGGTGCCTAACAAATATAAACAATTAGGAAACGTATGCATTTATACAGTCCATAGAAGTGAATGTTTTCACTTTTTTTCTGGAATATGCTTAAAATGACCCACTACATCGAAAATGTAAAGATATTGTCTGGGCATTTTTCCGAGCACAAAGTATATTAAAACCCACAATTGGGTGACGATCGAAATAATTTAGCCATGACAAAGTACCAAGTAGTGACCAAGGACATGACATTATTGCCTGAATTAATTCGAACCGTATTCCTATATTCTTTAAATTTATTGTAAAAAAAGAGTATTAACATACGTTACACGAAGAATGGTGGTAACCTCTATGAGATTTGAAGAATTTATGTTCTTTGACTCGATTTGTAAAATGTATTTTGGTTTTGCCATGTTATCTAGTTTACTGGCAGTTAATCTATAAGTCTATGGTTTTACCTAAACAATTATCATACAAACAGTTATAGCGGTAATCGCCGTTGAAGTCAATTTTGTCAGAATTTTACATTTCTATCTGAAATATTGTTTATGTTTTAAAATAACTGAATACAACAGAAATGTTTACGTTATGCTTGTTTTTGTACAAATTTATCATTTTTTTACGGTAAATAAAAAATGTTTACCTAGACATGGGATACAAAAGAAATCTACACAGTCATATTTGAATTAAACTAGTGATCAAGGTTTTTAGATATGAATATTTTAAACAATGGAAAGTCGGTATAATTTTCTGTTTTCTTAACAAGCGTTTCTTTTATTTACTGAATTACAGTTTAAAATATGTCGGAAAGAAGTTTTAATTTCCCAGAAGAAATTTATTCTTTTATAATGGTTTCGCCAAGTTTCTTATTAATAACTGCTTAAAACTTTTAAAAAGTATGTGTAATAGATGTATCAAATTTTTTTAATCATTCTTCTAAATTCAAACATCAAGATGTTTGAATTTAGAAGAATGATTAAAACATTTGTTGTTATGATTTCCATTTCTAGGTAAACGTTTCCATATTTTCCATAAGAAAACCTACATATTTGTTCCAAAGCAAACTTAGCAACAACACTCCCGTCAACACTCCAGCAACTGTAAAACAAAACAAAACAAATGAAAAAACGACCTAGTTCAATTCAAAGTGTAAAAAACCGACCGTTCTGGTTTAAGGTTGTACGTATATACAACACAGGGGCGTACACAACATTTTGGAAAGGGGGGTCAGATATATACAACCGGGGGCACACATTTAACACCGCGGCGAAAAATGTTGAGATTATTAATCCCTACAGTGCAGTAGAAAGCTTATTATAGAGTGTAAAACAGCGTAATTAGAACTTTCCAAGGACATAATTATTAGGAGCACTTCATTTTTTAAGCTAAGCTATATAAGATTGAAAAGTCAATTTCATTCCACACATTATATTGCGACCATAGATAAACAAATCCATGATGAATTTTTTGCTTTTTTGAAAGAAATTCTTTATTTAAAAACATTTTTCAAATTTAAAAAGGGGGTCGTCCGCACCCAACGACCCCCCCCCTTCCTGTGTACGCACCTGCAACATGAAGAAACCTTACGACGAGTCAAAATGCAGACATTATTTAAATATCAAATAAGTTGTCACATTTATTCGTGTAAAGCATGCACATGCAATTTTACAACAGATTATTTTAAGATTATAAGTAAACTCACAAAAACAACAATGATGTACCAATAGAAGAAGCTCTTTAAATCACATCCCTCTCTCTACCTTTCAATTACAATCTTGCGTAAAACGATTCTTCTTTTTAATGTGTTTTAACAATCTTTTATTGTCTTTTTATCATATGTAACTTTTATTATATTATAGGGTGTACCGAAAAAAGTAAGCGGCTGATCACCATCTATCTATCCACATACCTACTACATCATTTGTAAATATATTTTTGACTATTTGAGACATTTATGCTGTTAATTCTTACTAAAAATGTGGAATTTGTGTTTAATTTAGAATTTGTAGAATTTGTGTGAAATAAAATTATTTTCGACAGCCAATTGGTTTTCTCGGTACGCCCTATATTTTAAAATATTCTTACGATCTTATTATATTTATTTGTTGTATTCATACATATTATGTTTTTGTATAGGTATTGGTTTATGTTGTGTCCATTACTCCAATTTTGACTAAATAATATGTATTTGAAGATAATATGCCTCTATTTGCAGATTAACATGCACAACAATAGAAATGAGATTATGACGTTGTCCAGACTGTGTTGGTATTTATAGATTAAGTTATAATTAATGTCTTGATTATATGGTTTCAATATTACTTATACCTACTTTGTGGTATTTTATTGAGTATTTAATTACTTCAGTACTTGTTAAAAATGGATAATATAATGTTTTGAATAACAACATTGTAAAATTGGATTATCCAAAAATAGTAGAAATAACATAAATAAAGTATATTTGTACATTTATATTAATATTGTTGAACAGAAGTCATGAATTACTTTCCTGTTGCAGAAATATGTTCTTTGTTTAAATAATTATTATTCTTGAATAATTTAACCATTTGCAGCATTGCTATTTTCTTTTGAAATTTATTTATATTATTTTTTAGCATATTTTTGTGCTTTGATTCCTTCAATCCTATTTACAAATAAAAATATAACACATTAAAACATATATTTTGATAGATAGAAGGCATACCTACATTATAAAATACGATCATACTTTTTCGATTAAATTATATTAAAATATACCATTTGTGAATCGATAGGTATCTTATTTGTCATCCGGTCGGACTGGTATACATAATTAACTAAATATGCTCATATTTAATATAATTATATATAATTATCTAGCGTTTCAATGGTCAATTTATGAAGTACATGCCATATGATGCCCAACAAGTGTATGACAATGATTTTGTTACTATTATGTAATAGACATCATTTTAAAATTAGCCACAAATGATTATCCGCCACCATGACAGAAACATCTTTAACATGTAAAGCGCTTTTTTTCTGGCGTAAGTGCATGTAGGTGTAGGTATATTATAGCATAGTGTATGTGTACATATTATAGTATATACGTAGTATAGGCTACACGACAATTAGATGTAGCTATATGAAATGCGTAGGTACCTGAGGGGCCTGCACGAATTGTACCACTACATAGGTATGCTTCTTGCACAGATAAATCAAAGACATCTATATAATTAGTTTCTTGTATATTATAATATCTTCTACATGAATGATAAGGTATTCTTTGATGATTATCTTCTGTGATGACATGTACAGAGTTAATTAGTAGACCAGAGAAAGAACAAAAATCATTCATATATAAGTAAATGTTAGTACCTACTATACATTAGGAAATATTATTTTCTAATTAAATGTATTATCTACAAGTATTTTATAGGTATGTAACTGATAGATTACTAAAAAGAAATACATCTAATATAAGTATGCTGCATTTGCTGTAAATAATAAGTAGGTACAATTTTGTGATAGTGTGTATTATATTAATATATTAATAAAAGCCAAAAATGGCAAAACATGTGTTAGCTCAACCCATAAAAGAAATGAAACATTTGTTAAATATATTAGCACTTTAGTTAATAATGTTGGATTACTTAAAAAATACTACAACACTAACATAATTTTGTCTAGGATATTTAAAATTGTATAATTTCATTCAATTTAATGTGTTCTCAATTAATTTATGATTCATCAATCTAACTTCTGATATTTCTATTAATTAAGATATAAACGTATTATAATGGCAGGAATATACTTAATAATTGTCTTAAAAATAAAAACGTAGTTAGCGCAAATTCAATAATATTAACTAAAGAGCTATCACATTTAACGGATATTTCATTTCTTTTATGGGTTGAGCTAACACATTTTTTAGCTTATATTAGTTTCCCAATTTTTTGCTGAATACATTATTAGTAGACTTACTAGACTATTTAATGTAGCATTTGATTATATATAATTAAAAAGTTATGTCCAATCACGCAATTTAATTTTTAAATAGGAAACAGTCATTGTTATGCAAAATCTAGCCCCCTAGCAACGTTTGGTAGGTAAAATTATTATTTTTCTCATCTCTGGAACATTTACAATATATGTTCAAAATTTCATAAAAATCGCTTAAAGTTTAGAGGTGTTATTGGGTCTGAAGAACAAGACGAAGAACAATTAGAAGAATTAAAAGAATCAGAAGAAGAAGAATTACGAAAATTTTTTTTTGCACTATCTCGGGTTCTAGGTTACAATAGTTACAAAGAGGAAAATTAGTAAGCTTATAATTTTCGGTGGCTCTACACGATTAAATTTAAATCATTTCAAAATAAAAATTAGTTTTTAATTGGTAGCTCTTTAAAAATGGCCATTCTTATGGTATTCTAATACTATACTTTACTGTACGTAGGTTGCTCGCATGAGCTAACAACCTACTACCGTAGGCTTAGAATATATACACATTTAAATACAATATTTATCGGAAAATAAGAAATATTCATAAATATGTTATTGATGACACACTGTTTTAAAGAAATATGAGGTTATATCTTACGGATATATTGAGATACCCAATAAATAGTGTCAGCAAACAATTGATTTGTTAAAATATGTTTACGTGTGATTTACATGGATAGAAGATGCAGAAATATAGAAATATATAATCTTGACAAAACTATATTGAATTAAGTAAGCATAACTAAAACATAACTATAATAATTTTAGTATGCAAGAATTAGGATAGACATTTTTTCTGTATTTTTTTAGAGATAATATTCCACATTCAATTACAATAAAGCAATTATTTATTAATTCATCAATGAAATGTTGAAGAAAAAAAGCCTTATGCCTATAATATATTTGAGTTTAAACTCAGATCCAATATTTAATGCAAATACGGAGATCCACAGTCACAGAAAATAAAGTAATAAAGCTAGGAACCATGCTCTGGGGATATTTACTTTGTGGGAAGTATCGAGTCTTTCTAATTTAACTGATCATCATATATCTATATCTAAACAGTGAATGGGAATTTTAATGACTTAATTTTATATAAAAAGTACGAGTATTTTGGGTTCTTGGAATTTGGGTTCTTCATCATCGTCCTATTTTATACAGCTGGATTGGCATTTCTTTCTGCTACGATATTGTTCATCAAAATTAAATACTTATTTAGTCAGCACTTCCAAAATGATAACAATGACTAAGTTATATAAATAATTTCAGAATTAGTCAGTATTTAGAACCATTTTAATCGAACCAAAAACTAACGTGGATTAAAGTGAACTTTGAAATTAATAAATCATGTAATATGTATTTATTATATATTTATGATTTTACATGTCAGCAGTTTACCACACTTATGTGTAATTTGCGTAAAAACAACTATTAAAACACAAATTTAGGAAAATATCAGAATATTCAAAACAGCATACCATTGTGTTGATAATAAATATTGTCTATCAATCCATAGACAACGAGATTGTACCAAAGGTATATTTATGCAAAATTTAGTATATATTTAGGTACATATACATATACATATGCAATGCAATATGCATGGATGATATATGCATGATGTATGCAAATATAAATAAATGTATAAATTAATATATACATGCAAATATGAACAAATCCTCTAATCCTCTAATTCACTAATGAATTATTATTAACAAAAATTGTACTTCTTATTTTTTTAATGAGCTCATTTTTTATAATATGTCTATTTACAAAAACGTTATTTGAAATGTTATATAGTTAAGCATTTTCTAGTAATAAAATATTGTCTGGCTCCGTGATATGGCAGTGATTTTTGGCATGATTACACAGAATCAAGAGTTTTTGTAGTGAAAATAAAAAAATGGGTCTAATAATAATAATAATGTATAATATAATTTTCACTCTAAATATTGGATTAACTACAATATGCAGGAACATATGTATTTTCTTTTTCTTAAGCTGAAGCAAAATGTAACATTTCATTACCATCTTACGTAAATAAAGACATGGTTAATGTCAAAGTAGGGTAATTAAATGGAAGTGGTACACATGAATATAATACAAATTACAAGTAATGTTGTCGGCTATAAAACCAATGGAATATAGGCATCCATTACTTTGTAGTGTTCAGCTGAATTTATGTTCTAATAAATTGTACGTGATCCTGAGTCACATTAATCTTTTTCTTCCATTTTTTAGCTATATATGGCGTACATATCAAATTGCTATTTTATAAAGTGTATAGGTACACATAGCGATCTGGAAAGTATTCTTAAAGTGCATATGTTAATAATTTACCTATATCTTTCCCCTCATTTTCATATATTTATTCATTCGTTCTAAGAACATTGTACTTAGCATTGTGTATATATAATGTATTATTGTTAACCTCGTGCACACTGCGCTTTAACTGTCATTGCGCGTGTAGGTTCTTTTCATTCTGCATGTCTGCTTGCATTCTATTGCATGTTCTATTTGCTATGCAAGTGTGCTTCGATGTTCTTTTAATTGGGCATATGTGCTTGACGAGGCGGTGTTCAATATCTATTTAAAATAAAGTTTGTGCAAAAGATGATGATATATTCGAGTTTGCATGATATTAATATATTACCTTGGGAGTAGAAGATGATTTGATAATTTCTAGAAAAATATGAGATATGAGAAGTTAAAGAATAATAGGTTTTTGTTAATCTGAAAATGTTTTTCAGTGTCTAAAATAATGGTATCAAAAGCTGAAGAATTATTAGTTATATCAATAATTATTTCTGTATACCTTTAATACGATTCTTGGCTCTGACACAGGTTGCCCAGGTTCGACATTCAGTCGGAGAACCAAACGTTAGCAAAATACATTAGCTTTTTTATATGGAATAATAACCCACAAAATTGTTAACAACTTTTTTCATCTATATTATAATTTATTTTTTGAGAAAAATATTACCGTTAATCTTTAATATATTTTGTATTTAAGGCATAGTGCAAATTTATTAGAAAATAATCAATGTAAATAAATGAAATACATTAAATGTACGCTTTATATGTGATTATTATTTGACTCATAAACATACAGAGACAGATTACAATTAGTCAGAGAAAAATAATACTAACATATGCATTTAAATGTTATTTTTGCTTTATTGACTAAACATGAATAATATTCATAAACTGCATAATAGACTTATTAATAAAATGTACCAAATAATTATAAAATCTATTAAATGTATAATATATTAGTGGATATCCAGAATCGATATTTTTCTCATTCGAATAAATAAATTTGACAATAATAACTTTGAACATAAAACATAAATAGTTTATATATATTGTAATATGTAATAAAAATTATTTTTCATTTTATCAGGCTAAGGTATAGAATTGCAGTGTGCAATCGTTAACATTACCTTTAATTATATATAAATTAATGGTACAACAAGAGAAAACCTGTCATTTTTTTATTGCAAATCAAAGGAAAAATGAATATGTGTATCTAGGCATCTTTGCTTCAAAAGATAAATGCTTACGTGTGTAAAACTGCGTAAGATAGACATATTACCTTTGCGAACTAATTATAAATATATTTTATTTTTATTTTACCAAATGCTCATTAACTTTTAAAATACCTTGAATATATATTAAAAAAAAGATAACATACATATATTTTATCCTATGATCTTAAAAGGCTAATTAATAATATACTGCTTGAACACTGTCTTGTTTTAGTATTGTTATCATGTGAAGGCGTATTATCGGAGAGATAAGGTATACTTGAACAGAATATGAGAGCTTACACAGACGAGACACGAGACGGGAAGGAACAATAATGCAATTTAATTTACCATTACACATATTATTTATGATATCATTGCGTTTCATTCGATATATATCTGACTATCTTATAAATGATAAAATATCGATAAACGCACATGCAGAAAAGTATTTTTTATAATATGCTATAAGAAAATATTTACATTATGTGAGTTAGGCTTGCCTTCCTAAACATAATGTTTATGAGGTTAACGATTTTAATATAATATTATTTATTAAAATACGCTACAAAGTAGAATATGCAGAATTAATATTTATGGTATATACATTTTAAATATTATAAATGAGACACAATCTAAATATACACAATCTAATAGTTTATTTACATTGCAAAAGGTTAATTATGTTAATATATTTTTTATACAATGATAATACTTTTATTAGAGAGAATGTGGCCACCCTTGTTATGATATATAAGATAGACTTGTTCACTAGCAACGTACTCCTGGTTGTAATAAACTGTTGGCGTTATTGTTTTGAATCAATCATTGGACTGCATATAAAATGTTTGTCTAGTCTAATAATGATTATTTGTATATGTTCCTTGTAACGGTGGTTAGACATGATAATATTTGAACAAGTCTATCTTATATAATGATAATACTGTTTATATATATACATATAATTCTAAAATGGATAGTGTGTTTGACAACTAATAAGATATTCATATGTTAATGATAATAATAAATAATCAAATATTGACAATTGTAATTATCTGCCACTGATTATAAAATATTACAGTCTTATTTCTTAAACAGTATTAATGTGAATATTTTAACTTGAAATAATAACTATAATATAATAAATATATTAGTATATTCTTACCTAATAAATTCCATGTATAGAAAATGATTGTATATTACACTTATATTGAGTACATTTTATATTTCATATAGAAATCTTTGCATAACTAAATAATTTATTAATATAATCTACTTTTAGTTATAAAACAAATTTGAGCAGAAGAATTGATGTTAAGGTTATGTAAGTTTGTCTAGAGAATTATGTTTTTATAAAATTTAAAGCAGTCGTTTTTATTTCTTTTCAAAATTGTATTAACTGCATAAAACACATGAAAGGGTAGCTTTTCACATTATTATTTTAATGAAAGTTTGAAAGAAAGTAAAATAATCATGCTTAAAAAAACACAATAGTGGCTTCCTATACATTATGCATATCGAAAAATACCTAATCTTTTTACCATTGTGTTCATTACTTAAATCTAGCATCTCTTTGGAAAATAGTAAGTTGTATATGTCGATTATATATTTGTGAATGAATATATATATTTGATAAAAATATAAACCATTTGTAAAAAAGCGTTACGCATATTTGTTAGTGTTATCTAATTATAATAATAATCTCTTTAATAATCTGTTTGATTAAAATCTTTACCATTTACAACCAATAAAAAGACAATAAGAACAACGGAATAATTATTAAGAACCGTGTATTCGATTATAATTATCAATTACAAATTACTCATTAGCTATCAGGCTTTAATCTTTCTACCGAATTTAATTCAATATTTGGTTAGTATTTAATGACAATTTATACGCACTAAATATAGGATTCCAATTCAATCCCTTTAAAATACTTGTAATCGCATCTATCGTTGTAGCCCACTCAAGAATACTTCGAATCATATTTTCCGTTGGCGCCCGACAACTTTTTTACTCACAACTTATTCTTCTCATCCATGGAGATTTCAAATCCAAATTCAAATCAAATTCGAAAAAACACAATCAAGCAAATTACAAAATATCACACCAAAATTGATAATTCCAAAAAGATCACAAAAACTTAATTTCACCAATAGAAAATAATCAATTTGACTCACAATCTAAAATCGTACAAATAAATCAATTAATTCTCTTAAACAAATATCTAGCATATTACGGACGAACAGTAGCATAAATCAATATAAATTTCCACATAACATACATCAATAAACGTATAAATTGTCATGTATGTATATGGGAACATTAGCATAATGAAGAAAAATGTATATGTGCGCAGTATTTAGACTGATAATATTGCTATAATTCATAGGCACATACAAATTCATAATATATATTATTTCTTCTTGCCATATTAGAATATAATAAACCTTTTGTCTCATTCGATTTTTAGATACCATTTATTAAATATTTTTCTCAGATTTTTAGCTATTATTTCAAAGATTTAATATAAATTATGAATAAATTCTATTTTCTTGTAATTCTTTTAATAATTCAATCATTTTGCCAGCGATAGGTAGATATTAAAAATACTGTTCAATAAAATATTTTATAATTTATAAATGATTGTTAAAACAATTTAGCTTTTAACTATATATTAAACCACAAGTAAGACTCATATTTGTATGTGTTGCTTTATGACAGGTAAAAGTTACTTTTCGATTTTATTTACTGTATATTCGTTTAAAAAGTGACAAATAATTTATACATCTTTAATAAGTTGCTTTGAAATGGAAATGGAAATAGATAACTTTCTAATTTTGTAGTTATACATTCAAAAAGGTTTAACATTTGAAATGTATATATTAGTAATACTTAATAATAGTTCTTAATTTACTTGTACCAAATACTTGAAACATTGTAAGTCTACAAAATTATGGGAATATATTTTTTGATAACTATCTCAAATACGATATGTAATATTTTAAACAATTCTCTTATACACAAGTTTATAGATCAAATAAACGATTATTTTTTTACGCGTTGTAAATGTTGTATAAGTTTATAAATTGTAAGAAGACAGCTAAAAGTGTTTTCTCTTTTGCATAGTATAATTTCATTGTTTCATAAAAATATAAGTAATGTTAATGTTTTGTTGGTATTAGGAAATATAATTATACAAAATATAATCATGCTAAGCTATTGTTAATAGATTTTTGAATAACTATTGGTCTAACTCATTATTCACATATATCGTTGCTCACACACATTATATTCCATTGAAAATATTTATCAAAACATTATAAAATACACTTATATATTTTGTTTACAAAACATTTAAAATCATTTTTGTTGGTAATACACAAAAGAAATTATTGGTAAATTAAAAAAATTTGAAATTAAAATAATATTTAATAAATTATCTTTAAATATTATGTTTAGCTATTTTAAAAAAGTATATAGTATTTTTGAAACATTGAGTATAATGAAAGGAATTATTAAGTTACGATTTAGAAATCCATAGCAACTGGTGTGTAGAAAAAGAAATGTTTTCAGGAATTTAAAAGAGATGAGCAAACTCTTACTAGGGCTAGAACATTTTCAGTAGAAACATAAAACTATCAGTAAATTTATTGGAACATTTTAAAGAGAATATACAAGTGGATTTCGCTGTGGAAGCAATAAAAAAATCAGGATTATAAAGTAATTTAAAAATAAATTAAGAAAATATATTTCACAATGTGACAATTGATTACTTTTTTAATTTTGGATTTTTCATTGCTGTCTCCAAACGTCACTAAAATGTCATTTTTGTAATGAGAAAAAGATTCAATACTACGTCATGGAACTATATATATTATTCGTTACACTAACTGTTTTTGCTCATTAAAAAGATATATATATATATATTCATACACAAATGAAAAATAGTGTAATAATCAAAATTCTATTAGGCCTAAAATTTTAAAATACAGATCTAACTAAAAATGCATTTTGTAAATATTTATCTCCTATCAGCATTCAGGATTTTCGAGTGACATGTGAGTTTCTAATACGAGACCTTTTATGGTTGTATAAAATATAGCACGAAATTTTGTTTTATTTGAAAACATGTTTAGTTTCTATTAAAATTATTTATTATTTATTTAATTAATAATATATAATTTGTGGTTGAACATAATTTAGTGTATATGTATGCAATTCAAAAATTAATATTTAATATACATATATAGGTAGATATGTACTGGCAAATACTTGGGTATATATAAAACAGAGATTGAGGGAGTACATTTGTATTATACCTGCAAAAGGATTATATAATGAAATATAAATGTATGTGTAAACAGATTATCATCAATATAATATAATGTCAATGGTAAAAGTTATTGGTATAATATATTTAAAAATACACTCAAAACTAATTAATAATGAAAATGTATATTATGCCCCCCCTCCGAATTTTGGCTGTCATTATTTAAAAAAAATTCAAAACAGCAAACGCTCTCGTGACTTTTCCTAAAATTA
>JAYRBW010130912.1:0-16015 GCA_036023295.1 Invenusta paracnida
CTTTAATATGGAAAATTAGAAAAAGTGTCTGGTGGTACTAAAGAACTGGCTATGCAATGGCAGACATTCAGTTTCATTACATGGGATGTTAGTACTAAACATCTAGGGGGTTGATTGTTGGGACCTCGTTCCATTAGGCTCGGACTAAAACTTAATTGAAAAAAAAATCTTTCTACCAGGAAGCTAATAGTAACAAAATTATTACAAAAAAAAGCCATTTGAAAAGCCAATGAAATCCAAGTATTAAGCGAATTTTTTACAATATATATGACAAATAATTGTAGTTTATTATAAAATTTGAAAGTATCTAATGTTAGTCAATATATTTAACAAATTACGTAGATAATTCTTATATTCCTGGCTACCAATTATTACACATAGATTAAAATAGAATGAGAGAATCGTTAGAAACTATAATCATGCAAAGAAAATAATATGAACAAAATATCGAACAATTGAAAATAAATTTGTTAATACAAAACAGTACATGCCAAAGTACGACAATTAAATTAAAATGTCAACTAAGTAAAACTATTAACAAATTCATTTAACAAACTTTGAAAGACACACTTTAATCATAATATACTTAAAGAGAGTATTACCTTGAGTAGTTTGTCAAATGTATATTCACCTTAAAAGAAAAATAAGCATATACGTTACAGTATTATTTGAGAAATGGTAAAGAAACTTAAGCATAATTAAATATAAATAATGTCAAAAGATGCTAAATAAACAGGAAATATAGACAAACGAGTAAGTACGTATGGAATACCTGTACACAAGAAAAAATATCATATAAGACACCTAACAAGTAATAAAAAAGTATTAAATCCAAGTTTTATGTTGCTTAAAAAATAGATTGTATAAATTAGTCTTTTAGTAAAAATTATGTCAATTAAAAACTATAAAATACATCATTTATGCAAACTTTTCTAGTTTTTAAATGTGTTAATAAATTTGGTGTAAATATATATTTTGATTAATTAATTATTACAATATATAATGGACAATAGTACTCGCACAACACGATAATGTATTAGCTTCCACAAATAAAATGTTGTGTAAAATTTTAAAATGACGTTATTTTAGACATTTCTACAACATTTTACTTAAATTGATAAAAAAATAGTTAAAAGCGAAAACAGACTTTTATTGTCTGTAGATGTATATTAATATTAGCAGCATTTTGGTAAAGTAAACTCTTACAATTCAGAAAAACAATAGCTTTAACCAAAGTCACATTTCAAGATAGAAAATTAGATGCCATTATCTATACAATTTTTCAGTCTTTATGTCAAATCTTTTTTAACTTTTTGATTTAATCATTCAAACTATAGAAATATACGAGTCATTATTTTCGGTTCAAAATATAATAATATGCTACTAACTAACTAACAAACTCAAATAATTATATTTGAATAAAACTCACTTCGAATGACATCTTCCTGACCAATAAAACTGGATCCACTTGCAGAACGTTTATGTGACATCCTAAAAAAGTGAATAGTGAAGATAATGGAGATAATTTCATTATATTCTAGATTAAAAGAAGATAGAGAAAACAGACGTAGCACAAGTACATATACTTATAGAACCAAAAATAAGAAAGCACAATTAAAAATCAAATAATCCGGAAATGCATAAATATAAAGATTTAAAGACCATAATATTTTCCTCACTGGGATTAATTAACGAATTTGTTTTATTTACTTTAAACAAGAAGTTGAAACTGATACAGCCATCAAGTTTTCCTGAATTTCAAGAAAAACTATATTAAGAGTTATCACTAAAATATATTTCGAACAGCGACAGATACCAACGCATACGTCTCCATTAATGCTAACTTGAACCAGGCTAAACTGGTATAGACAGAATTCTAAAAACCTGGCAGGGCATTTTACATTTACGCCAACAGAATATATTCTCTAGTGTAATATGATTCGCAATATCAATCTAATTTCTACTGGTACTATGAGGTATAACAAGTGGAACACCTCTTCCAACAAAAGCCATCAATGATCCTAAAAGGGAGGAGATTGTCACAGCGCACCACTTCTACCAATACTCGTTGAAAGATTCTCGGGACTTCTCTAAAGTACGACAAATATGGTACTTGAGAAACCTCTTTCTCAATTGAATTCTACCATCTTATCAAACTCCAAACTCATGAGCCTCAAGTTTCTTAAGGAAATTAGTTGCACTTAACAGCCCAAGTGGAAACAAAAGGAAAAATCATAGAAACCAATCTTGGACTGTAAAAATAGGTAGACTACAAAATTAAATGTGTACAGTTTTACATTGGTGAAACATAAAGTCCTCTTAGACAATGAATATTAATTAGAACACAAAAAAACATTTAACATTAATTCATTGATATTTTAACATTACCCTATACAACTCATTTTACAGAGTCGGAAATTTTGACTAAAGAGTTTCACACAGAAAGAAAATAGATTAATACGGAAATCTGTTCAAAACACAGCATAGAATAATACGTTAATTTATTTGTTTATCTGTGTCGTTTACATTTAAAACTAAATTTATCATGTTGATCTGGTTTGTTGCAGTATAGTTTTGTTATTTATTATACTTAAATATTTAATTGTAAACCGTGCATTATTGTCTTTTCTTGTTTGATAATGCTGATTATTGACGGCTAGTCATTGAAATTAATAATTAACTATCATGAATTAAGCTTTTCATCAAAGTTACGTTTTTATGGTTTGTTTTTATATTGAATCCTTGAAAGCAATTTTTGAAATGGTGTATATTATGATAGAGATGCTTTAAATTCAAAGAAGCAATACATATATTAGTTAACTTAGAAGGTGGTATTCTGACAAAAAATTCTGTCTAATCCTGAGAAATTTGTAAGATGTCTTAAATTCACTATTTATTAGGTTGTGACTATTCAAATATGATTATTTTGTTTACGACATTTATATAACATATTCAATAAGACTTCTTCTAAATTATGATATAATTTTAGGGGCCTATAATAGATACTTACATATACTTGACATGATCTGAGTGGCGCAAACCGGACTGTGAACCGGGAGTCATTTGTGGTGCCGCCTCCCCATTATTGGAGGTACAACAGCTCGAAATGACCTCTATGTCTGAGGAGGTCGTGTTCGTGTCCATCTCATCGGAATCTTTGCCACCGCCGCTACCACTGGCACCTGGAGTTGTCTGAAGCCCACCTGTACAGGAGCCCACACCAACGGTACCTGTGTCTACAGACGCCGTCTTCAGAAATATTGGGATGAAGGTCGATGAAATATATACTCCTTAATAAGCAAACTAGTTTCTAAATAAAATTTTTATAACAGCTAACAATATTACAGCCAAGAAGTAAAAAAATTAAGTGTTTAAAATCATTACTTTTAAGTAAGGAATATAGCGTTAACTTTTGATTATATTAGTATGACATTACTGTTCGGAATAAATTTTCATTTCTAAAAATATAAGCTTGTAAAGAAATATATTTTGTGCCTTTTTCGTTAATAAAGGTTTTACAGACTGTTGGACTAAACCACTTAATGTAACAATAGTTTTTTTTTATTTAGAATCATTCCATTACGAAATGATTTAAAATATTTAAATTTTAAAACTAGTATAAATTAATGACAGCTTAAAATAAAAATTATTCCCTAATTTAGATTTTAATAATATTTTGTAAGTTTAGAAAACATTCTAAAGAAGAATATTTTTAATTATTTAAAAACGATAATTGGTTGGCCTTTACTCATTAGACAAAGGTATTAAAACTTAATAAATCATCGTCAATAAGATTCTTACCCTTTGCAATGGTAAATGACGACTAGTATCTTCCTCTGTCTCACACTTGACGTAAGACTCAGAAGAGGCCACCGAGCCGAAACTTGCCACCATGAGAGCCTCAGCGGCCGTCAGACCACCGGTTCGCGGTAACGGTGCCGCTACGTCTTCTTCCAACAACGGTGGCTCTTCATCTTGTACCAAATTCATTTCCTTTGGTACTGTCATCACCAAGATTTCATCCGCTGTTATCGTCCCCTCTTTCGCTTCTTCTTTTTCTTCCATCGGTCGATCAGGTGGTTGATCAATGTTTGTGGTAGAGATTAAGGTATTGTCAGCCATGTTCTCCGTCTGTGGTATATGCTGTGACGGTTGCTGAGGAGTTTGGAGAGATACTTCTTCGTCGGAAGCCGCCACTGTGAATGAGGACAGCTGCATATCAGTCGAGGGATGAAAGGCAGCGGGACAGCTGATCACCAATGAAGCGGGAGTCTCGAATATCTAGTGAAATAAATAGGAATGATACAACAGTTGAATAAAATGTTAAAAAAAACTAAGGTATTATTAAGTAGCAACTTATCTACAATATAAATGTGTATATTTGACCCTTAACCAAACTCTTTAAAATGTTATTCGTTGACTTTAAATAAACAAAGACAGAAATAAAATCCAAATTTAACAAACTCTATAACTAGAGATTCAATCCTAATTCTGACATACTATAACAATATCTAGAACTCTATCATAAAAAAATCCAATAATAAGGAGACAGCTAGACTAACATTGTGCTGGTCAGGTTCGGGACAAGAGGCTGACATTCCTGCCGTTACTGCTGCAGCTAGAGTTTCTCCTTCAGTGAGACTCTCGCCGCAACTGCTACTCATATCGGTGATAGGATCCCCGGTACAGCTTACACGCAGCACCGTGGTTTCACTAGACATAGATACGTGGCAACTCCGGCCTCCAGCTACATCAACATCCTCCTGGGAGAGTTGTAAGGAAGGCAATGACTCTCCTGGAATGATCTCCTGGTGCTGAACTGAATCCACGAATTGTTGACCAATAGCAATGCTGGACTCGGGGTTGACTACTGAGAATAAGAAATCCGGTGGTAGAGGTTCTGAGGCGAAGAGAACGGAATTGAGCTCCGAGCATGTCATACTGGCCTCCGTGTTCCAGTCTCCAACTCGCGATCGAGCCATGCTGTCCGTGTCTAGAGTACTGGGTGGCGGACAGGGTGTATCCTCAGTAACAGCTGGAGCAGCCGATGCGACAGCAGGCTCTGACAGGGTGGATCTGACAGTAGTCCCATGAAGATGATCACTTCCCTTAGAAAGGACGCTACGCTGGGAAGAAGGACGCTTTTTTGAGGTTAGGGAAGAAGTGGTAGAACGGGCGGATCCCACGGTGGTGAGCCAGTTGTTGAAGAACTCGTCATTGGCCCCACCCCCACTACCCCCACCGGAGCTTGTCGATTTGGGTAAAGGATAAGTCGTAGCCGAGGGTTCATAAAAGTCTGGCGAGTCAAGGTGTCTGTCGGCGGAGGAGGCTGAAATAAAAAGGCAATACATTGAACAGCTGTTAGAATATGTACCTATACATATGATGTAGATAGAGAATAGATAGGCTTAATCAGATAAATTCTAAATAATTATCTTTAATGGCGTTAGAATAGATATAAAAAATTTTGTAGCTAAGTACTCTCTTAAAAAGTAACAGTAGCAAAATGTTTTGAAGAATTATATTTGAAATTATACCTAGTGTAAGTAATTAAAACACTATTCATCTTAAGATTAATAGTTTATTTGACCATTCTTATCATGATTATTTTTTATCACTACCTATCACGAGTTAATAAATAAAAAGATTATTTTATTAATTATGCTACTTCCTATAAAAAACACTTTTATAATGCCATACTAATCAAAAGGTAGATCGAAAAAATTTACTGAACTATCCATTGATTTCTAGACTTGGTGTATCAAGATGAACATTTAAGGAATTTATATCTGTTAAAAGAGTTGATTATATTTAAATAACAATGTTGCAGCAAAAACGTATTCACATTTTAAAATTTATTAAGTTCATACATTTTTATTCCCTTAATTTCCCGGTTGCTCCAGCCTAGTTTTTTTTTCAAGTTTTAGTATATTTTCAAATAGAGACAAATGATAAAAAAGCATTTTTACTGGAGTGGAACTTTCTGGATATTTAGACAAAAAAAGTATTAACATATAAGTGGGGTTTTTAGAGGTACTATATAATAAGTATTTATGCAAAGAAAATTAGACATACTGATATAATAGAACACGATAAAAGTACATAGCTATAAAACGTATTTAATTTAAGATTAAGCATTCATGTGAATCAATATTGATACAGTTCTACACATAAAAACCCGAATCAATGGTACAGATGAATGGAAATCTAAAATTACACAAATAATAATAAGTAATATTAGTATAATTATCTGTAGAAATGGTAGAGTTTATCCAATAAGATCGCATATTCTATATACCTAGACAAAATTCTAGTACAGATATAATTTAAAATATTAAAAATAACAATTAGTGCTAGAATAATAGAAATAAAACATTACAATCGGTTGAAACTGCTAGAATGAAACTGAATTAAAAGAAATTTAATCAATTATATATTTTCGAAAAGAAGCCATTTGTTTCACAATCAAATGGTCTTCAGCCTCCAAAGTCCAAATTAGACTTCAAACACAATATTTGCAAACTAATGCAATGCTACAAATTCCTCTTTGTCCTTTCGCTTCCTAACAATTTATTTTTTAATACGATCTGCGAAGTGTAATTCCTCTAAAGCGACCCAATATCTCTTCTTTACCGAACGTACTGATTAAACAATTCAAGAGTCAGCTGAATGTTCAATGGATTTCAGAACATTTGATCGCAGAGTAGACTATTCTTTGAGATACCATAGATAGCTGCTTCATATTGTCCGATAAAACCACATTATTAACTGAGAAACCCTTTTTCACACAGCATTCCCATGCGATAAGATAAGCACTTTTTTTAAATTATAAACCACAGGGTTCTGTAATGATTCTTGCTTACAAGAAGATCAACGTAAAGTTTATTCTGAAGACATAAATTTATCAGAAAGGCATTATTTTGTTCTTTTGTCTCTGAATATTGACAACATTTCCGATTTTGCTCTATCGGCACATTTGCACATACGTTTGCATTTAATGAATATTTTAAAAATCTTCTCAAAACATCCAATAGAGGCAGACGATTTTTTTAGAATGATTGGTGACAGGTTCGACAAATTTCGCACAAAGTCATATTTAACAGGGGAGTTGTTGAGAAGTCTTTCGTTATTTTAAACAAAAATAGTTTGCAGTCCTATTAAAACGACTTTTTCTTTTTATAAAATACGTTGCTTAAAGCATCCTTCGCAGTAAAGGCAACACAGCCTTTTGAGATTGTATCAAAGAAATTAATTGCAAACTTAATTTTGACCTTTTCTAAAACTTGGGATTTTACAAACTGACTTGACAAAGACAAAATAACATTTTCCATAAATCCATATAAAAGTTTGAAATCTATGCTTTCGGAGTTGAAATCGATGTTTTAAATCTACGCAGAAATGGTTCTAAAAGAAACGATTCCGATCGGATTTAAAAAATAATATATCAGCAAGAAACTTCTTTACACTGTCAATAACAGTTTCGATGATTTGTTTTTAATATGGCAACTTCGAATAGCCCATACATATTGTAATAAAAAAATCTGGAGGCCACTAACTTTTTTATGAGAAGTTTTTCTATTTAAAAAAACTAGGAAAACAAATAATGACACAACTAAAAAACAAGTATAATATTATCAAAGCGCGAGCGGAGTTTGCGAAATTTTCCAACTATAACAAATTGTTTTATTTATATTTATTGCAATTTCTAGGTTATTTTCACTCGTCCCGCGCGGCTTTTCAGATTTTATTCCTAATTTTCCGGCTATTCCCGGTTGCGCACACCTTGTATTTATTTAGTCATATTTTTAATAAAGAAATGTCGAAATTCATGACTGGTTAATTAAAATTATTACAGCATTACACAACTAAAATAAAATATCACACAAAAATATGTGAAGTAACCTAGTATAACAAATTACAATATTGCAAAAAATTTACTAATAGACAAAGCTTGAAATTAACTGAAGGTACAAACAAATCTGGCTTGTAAAAAAGAAAGTAGAAATTATGTAATCTTATTTTCAACCATTTGTCAACTTTTGTCTTCCATTTAAATAGCATTGACTATTCAGAATGTCTGACCTATAACCCCTCGACTTGTCAAAAAGTGGTGTAGTGCATAGGTATCTTATTCCTATTAAAGTAGAGTATAACGATATTCAGCTTATAAATCTAAATAATAAGGACACATACAATAAATTACTACAAATTTAACTGGCAATCTTTCAATAGGATAATTTTTATGATTTATTTTGAAAAATATTATTTTGTACCAAACTATTTTATAGAAGTTTTATAAAAAATTTAAATATAATACCAGTCAAAAATTTGTATGTGATAATATGATCATGTACAGTAAAATTCGATTAGATATGAAATAAAACAATCTTATTGATAAAATACTGCTTGATTTTTTAATCATTATTAAAAGATTTCTCAATGGGAACATAAGTGGTAATATACACATACACTGTACAGTAGTATTATACATAGTATTAGAAAAAATGACCGTAAAGCTTGGATATATGCAGTTAGTTGCTTAATACATTCTTTTTTGACAAAGCAGAATCTATTATACAATATACTCACTTTATAATACCATACACACAAAATTTATTTTAATTGTTAAATTATTCAAAACTCAGAACTAATAAAGCCTCAATTATTAATATAAGTAATAGTAAACTGATAATAAGTTACATTTACTTGGAATAGATGAGTATGTGGCCGTCGTTGTTCTAGTGCCCCCTTCTTCTTCCTGAATATCAAGTACCTTATCGATTTTCTTTTGGGCATTTTTGAGGGCGCTACTGGCCATTTTGGTCAAACCACTGGATTCCCAGCCACCCCACCAACTCATTGTGAAGTGTTGATTTCTTTGGAAGATAGAAAATATATAATTTTGAAATTAAAACGGTATAATTATCAACAATTACTATTAATTTAAAAACATTTGATATATGTAAATATAAATAAATCAATGAATATACATATACTTACATGTATGTGTATATAAGCAAAATTAGTACTTAAATAGCAATAATAAAATTTGATGCAACATAAAACCATTGTCAAAAACATTTTAATGCTTAATTTATGCTAGAATGTTTTCCTAAATTCTCAGCTTCAAATGGCCATACTGACAACAGCATATTTGAAAAGTTTATATCTTCTATTTGAAATAGTGATAAATAATTAAAATTAAATATTTGTATGTGTATACATAAAAAATCGAATACAAATAATATAGGTGTTTACTATATTGAAAGACATATTTATATAAGTCAAGAGTGTAAGCTTTAATTTATAAAATTTGTAATATTTTTTAATTAGAAAGGGAAAAAATCATATATTATATAATATACATTGATCTCTCAAGGATTAAACATACACTACTACTAATATATTTATAATCTTTGTTATTTCCATTTTAAGAAATAAATTTGAAATAAATAATGTTTAAGCCTCACAAACTTAGCCATATTACATAAATATTTGATCACATACACAAGAAATGTTTTAAAACCAAACACTAATATTCAGAAATGTATACTTTTAAGTCGAAATGGATTTTTTTGGAATTTCAAACATATTAACATTAATTGATTAAAAAATCATAATAATATTCGAAGTAAAGATTTTGCGTTTAGATATTATTTTTTGTTTATAATATATTTATGGATAAAAAATACTATAACAATTTTGGTGATCAGTTGTTTCTGCAAAGGGTACTAATTTGTAAATATCTATATAGCTAGTAGCTAAAATAAAATTCAATAAAAATATGACTATGATTTAATTAACTTCATTAATAAACTTGACAAGAAAATTATTACATACAGTATAAGTTTAGAAAAACTGGATTTCTTCTGAACATGGCTGGTGGGCCATTTCATTTAAACGTGATTTTTTTAAAACATACTTATCAGTGAAATACAAAACACTGAAAAACACTAAAAATTATAAAACTGAAACTAAATGATCATTTTAAAATATAGCCTTGTGACAACACTTCTTAAAAAATTATCCGATTGCTGTAATATTTTTCGTTTTAAATTTTGCACTCCTGAAACAAAATATGTATTTCATTTGATTGCTGTGATATATTTAATTTTAAATATGATTAATTTAACATATTTCAATTAATAGTGCATCTCTGTTTTGATTTTAAAATACATTTAATATTGTTATCTTTTTAATACCATATACTGACTTACATATAATAAAAAATATACAGATTATATGTAGTTTAAAATACATTTCATAATAATTATGAGGAATGTATCCAACCATAAAAATATATTCAAAACTGTTCCATTTATTTTTGTAAAATTATACTTTTGTTTAAGTGAGATCTGAAAAACAAGAGTATGGAGATTTAAATGTTTTACTGTTGGCTTTGTTAAAGTGAAATTTTTTTGTTTTCATTAGGTATAAAGCAAAATATATCAGATATGTTCATAATTCACATATAAACAAGTATAAGGGACTTTTAAGATAGTTCAGTACTCTATATATATCAAAATATGCACATAATTTTTTTCTAAAAAAAGATATGCGCTCATAGTACTACAGTCTTCATTGCCACCTACCCACTATGACATTTCAGAGTCAGAAAAACAGTAATAAAACCAACAATCAATTATACCCTGCCTAAGCATCAGCTGCATAAGTGTAGCCAGTTAAGACCCAACATCTAACCATAAAACTGCAAAATCATGTGAGTCAAAAAACTATTATAAGCTAGTTTAAATTTACAGGTTTTCCATATACATATTTGAAAAATGAAAATCTTTAGCTTTTAAATACATTTTAGTACAATTATTTCTCCTTAGCAAGAAATGTGTGCAGGATCTTGATACATTTATCCAATTTTTGCCTATTAAGCAATTTTTCGTGCATTAGTCTATAAATAGCTTTGGAATTTGAATGTCTAATTGTGATCAAAGCTTGTACACTGAATTTCAATGAGTCATCATAGCCATGTCATTTCTAATGTCATTTCTCATTTCTCTGGCAGACAATTACTAAGTGCTGTGTAGAAGAATCAATATTATTTAAAGGGCAAAAAATCTCTATAAAACTCTGAATTGTGTATATAATAACAGCTAGTATTAAATAAAGTAAATGCTAAGATAGGTAAAAATATATCTGTATTTTCATTATAGATATTACATAATCATATAAAAATATATTAAATTGTACATAAAGAATGTATATAATTATAATTAATATTAATATTATGTTATTATAATAAGGGTGTATCATTTTTAGAGGGAGGATGTCCATACTAGGGTAAGTATAATTTGTGGGTGATAAAAAGCAGACTTTTAATAAAACAACTAGTGACTTCACTGTTTCTGGACTAAATCTGTTATTTTTTTTAGTAATAGCATTTCTGGAAGAATGCTAAGCCTTTTAATTTCTGAATTGTCATGTTGAAGAACTGAAATGCCCCCAAAATGTTTTAAAATATAGATAAATTATTCTAATTCAGAAACAGTTCTTGAATTCTCTACCATTGTAGCACTTAAATAGGCATTTTTGGGGGGATTGGAGTAAATGATATTAATTTCAATAGCCATATAATATTCCTGTTTAACTAGATATGGAATCCCCTTGAAAATTATGAAAATACTTACTTAAGCTTGTTCCTTAAAATGTTTGGAAAAATCAATTTCGAAGCTTGAAGGACCTTATGGCTTATTCCCAAATAGCAATTGTATTATGTAAGTCATTATGTACCTTCTAGCAAGAATTTTTGAATAGATAAATATTCAGTTTTTTATTGTCTAAAGTGTGACGTTATAAAGAATGTTTTTGGCAACAGAATAGATTAACAATTAATGGATTAGCTGAAAAAATAAAGGGCTGAGAACGAGTCTGGTCAGTTTTGACAGAAAAGGAATTTGGATAATCAATGGGTACATGAGAAGTGTACTCTATAATTCATTGCTTGGCACCAAATTTTTGTTTACATTTTAAGTCTTAAAATACATAAATAGTCTCTAAAAACCTAAATAATAAATTGATTATTTTCAATAATCTTTAGAGCAGATTATTATTATTTTTTAAATAATAATTCTATCAATATACTTAATGATGCTTTTTATTTAAACAAAATTTAAAAATGTATCACTACTAGACCATCAACAATTAATGTAAGCTTTTAGACAATACACATTATAATAACACATGAGAAAATATTAATAATATATGTATGTAGGCACATTTATGTACATGGTAAATGTAAGAAAAAAACGTTATAAGAGTAATATACTATCCTAAAAACCTATTATAACACACACAATCAAATGTAGATAATAATGCATTAAGTAACATAGGTTCATAAATTATTACTATTCAAATTTATGTGTACCTGCTGTCAGTACATTATCAATGTGATAAAAAATGAAAACAAAACATTGTTATAAAAAAGAAACCACTGGAATCATAATTATTGATATAGTCCACTTGTTTGTTTTATCATTATGAGACTAGAATTATAGATGAGATCGTATCACAAATAAATTTTAATTTTAATATGAGCAGCTTTTTTATTTTTGACAATCAAGTATGTCAGCACCCAATCACGCGATTGTTTGGTCCTCTTTTCGATTTGAGTAGATTCCATCCTTGCCTTTTTGGCCCTCAACATTGATGGGATGAAATCTAATGAATCACAATGATGCCATCTTCTAGTAAAGCCTTCACCTTTTTTTGATTTGTAGCAGGAAGCAGCATATTGAATACTACTCCAGATTTTTTTTTTGACAATGGGAGAGTTAACAGGGTATTCAGTTCTGTAGTACTGACTGGAAGTATTCTTATTTTGACATACTGATACTTCACAGATTGGTATGAGGCATATGTTTCGATATTCAGGCTTGTTGTTTTGTGAAATAATGTCACCCATGACATTGAACAAAGATTCAATCATCGGTCAATAAAAGCATGATAAAGCAGCTGCTGCCACATTGCACAAACTAGGATACTTTCTTAAAGAATTCACTTTTATCCACCATTGCCATTGGGTATGTCTCTGTCATACTCTCTTATTGATCTGTCCATGGCATATCAATGAATTTCTTGTTGGATGTCAACACCAGGAGACACGAATTGCTGTAGCAACTCAACTAACACGTTTATTTGGCACATACCAGCGGTGTGAACACACTGCTGGATGTAAAGAGGATAAAGCCTTAAAAATAGAAACCTAGTACCAATTATTTTATATCTCATAAAATCGAGGTAGAATTTTTTCATTTTTTAGACAAAATCTCATATTTAAATTTTAAAAATTTCTAACATGAATAAAGTATAGGTAGTTTCACCTGAAGAATTGGGCTGCAAAGAGGAAACATTTTCTGCATATGAATGGCTGCCTGTTTTAATGCTTTTCTTGCAGTACAGCAAAATTGTACAACAGGTGCATCAGTAGATTCCATCAGTTCTTTGTTTTCCTTTCCATACCATGCATCTTTATCACTCAACCACAGAGATTCATTTGCTATATCAAGATCCTTTAACTTCTTTACCTTCAGAAGATGACCATGCTACCAAAAATAAAAGATAAATAATTATACATATAATCCAAAATATATAACAACATTCTAATGTTTTCAAATACTTACTTCATTCATTATGCATTCAGGCTTTGTGAAACAAATAAAAAAATCTGCAAACACTTGTAGCTGCCTTTCATGGAGTTTGTGAACTAGATATTGATTGGACTGAAAGTCACAAACATATGATTTCAAATGAACAAGGATGGCCAAATACAAGTTAAAATAATGTTTTGTCTTATTTTCTCATACCCATAATTTCTCTATAATGTGCACATTATGTTGATTGCCTTCCTTTGTGGACTGCTTGCCATTAAATTGCTTGTGAATATGCTTGATGTGATTTTAGGCATGTTAACTAATATTACAGTGATTATAGATTGTGGCAAGTAGGTCCTCATAAAGGGTTTGATCTGCCAAAGACATGAACCCATAATAGAGAATTAGATAGGCACAGTACATTTGTTTAGTCAACACACTGATATCATAGGCCAAAAGACATTGGTGATTAACAAAACGAGCTGGCATAATGTAAGGGAAATCTATAATGTATGCAATTTGGTGAATCAAAAGTATCTTGTTGATTGGGTGAGTACTTGTCGCCTGAGTGTAGATCATAAAAAAGAGATTCCAAATGACCCATTTCTTTGCAGATTTTTTGTGGTGTTATGAATATGATGGCAGCTGTCACCATCAATGTCAAGCATATCTGGAGCAAGTGTCATCAAATGTACTTAAACACCATTTTTGGTTCCCCTCATAACATTGCATGAATCAAATAGACACAATACTAGGTTAGTCCAAGGTAATTGTTGATAAAATGCAGCAATGAGACTTTCATACTTATATTTTGAATCAACTTTCAACACTTCAGGTGAACAGAGATAACTGAAAATAATTTCAGCAATTTCCTTGTTAAAAAAAAGACACCAAAAACTGAAAATACCTTATTGTAGGCATTGGACATGCTGTCATCTACATTGATAGAGAATGGGTACCTTTTTAAATTTGTAACCAATGCATCATCAAATGATTTAGCAAGACCATGTGTTAGCTTGTAAGACGCTATTGTTCTGGACAATAAACACTTGTTTATTGCTTGTGTGTCCAAAGCCATTGACTTTCCAAAGCCTAGCAGGAGCAGAGCCATAGAAAGTGGGAGCGAATTCTCAGCAATAAATGACAATATGATTGCTTCCATATTGGCAACTCGATCAATCACTGCCAGTTAGTTTCAATAAGGTTGAGACATTTGCATGAGCTACATGCAAAGGAGTGTCCATGCTTTTAAGAAAATCTGCAATACTTGTGTTTGCAGCCTTGTGCTAAAGTATGTTTATATGTGCAGTACTGTTCATGTATACAATTAAGGCAGATCAACCCCTTGAAACATAATTTACTCTTTTGTCATACCTCATCCACTAAGTTTAACAAAATCATCCTTTAAAGTGAATGCGATATTATACTTATTGACTGTTATAGTGTGTGCATCAGAAAGCCAAGCCCACCTCCACTTCTTAATTTTTTCTTTTTTGAGTGGAACATCTTCATGATCTATTTGAATTTAAACATTTATTGTCAATATTGGTGATGGTATAGGGACTATGTCTACAATTAATCAAAATTAGATTAATTTGGAATACCATGTTGTATGTTAGCTTGTTCCCAGAAAGTAATGAAAATTTCATTTTAATGTTAGCTCAATTTTAAGAAAATAAAAAGTACATTATGAAATAAATAGCAGTACATTCTTTATGCAATCTTTTTTAGAAACATTAAATTTTCTAAATAAAAATTTCTTTTCCGCCTTTTTTGAACAAAAATAAATTATCATTGTCCTAGATATAAACAAAAAAATTAAAAGAGAAGTCTCAGTCTACAAATAAAACACATAAACAAACATGAAACATTCAAAAAGAAATATAGCAAGAAATAACATAAAAATCAAAAGGTAAGTCTACCAACAAAACAATATGTTCTATTTGTAGAAAATCCCATCTTACATTATACATAAAAAACATGTTATCATTAATTTGAAACACAGACTTCCATATTTAACTAGATGGAGCACTTGTTAAAAAAACTGAAAACAGTTTTTTGTTTACATAGCAGTTTCATTTTGATGGTTGGCAGAAAAACCAACTATACTAGTATAATACAGTATAAAGATAGATTTTCAAACAAGCAAATATACATGATATAAAGCACTGGTATCAAAAGTGAAACTATATAAATTTGTCCAAGAAAGGGATCTACTATAATATGTAACTTATAGGAGCAGGGTTCGAAATTAACTTCTAGACTCACTAGCCACCTGGCTAGTTAGTTTGTAAATAAACTAGCCAAGCCCTCTTTCTACTAGTCCAAAGAATTAAAAAAATTAATTCCATAATCTGTATATTATTGAACATTGTCCTTATTGATTGCATTATAAATAATATCATATATAA
>JAYRBW010130923.1:0-16015 GCA_036023295.1 Invenusta paracnida
ATATATATATATATATATGTATATACGAGTATAACAAGAACACAGATTATTTAGATATTTATTCAACTATATTACTCTTAAACTTCAAACAAACCGTATTTCTTCGAATAAACGCCGCGGCAATTTTTTTGGTGCGGCGTTTATTCGAGGGCGGCGTTTAATAAATTATTTATTGTAATTAATTGACAGAATAAATTCATGCCGTACATATTATTAACTGGCCAAATTATTAAATAAATTAAAATTTATTGACTTTTCATCCGGGCTTGCTGTACAACATTTTTTTAAATTATATACCTACTTTGATTCACAAATAAGCCGTTATTATTATTATTAGCTATTTTTTAGTAATGTGTACGATATCAATATAGTATCAATTAGGCCTACTGTATTTTATAAAGATTTTATAAATAAATTGATTGAATTAAACATTTTAATTACCTGCGGTGTTTATTCAAAAAAAAAAAATACGGTAATTATATATCATGAAAATAATAAGCACAACCAGGGAATACTTTAAGTATTCAAAATTTCAAGTATATCGTCCTTGGGCACACCTCTATTTAGTAAACATATGTAAACACGGGTGAACAGCGTTTAAATAAACTTGCGTTATAATAAATAAAATACATATGTTTATGTAATTGTAGAAAAATTACAAAAACAATTTTTTAACGTTATTTGTTTTACGTTTTACACCATTGTGTATAATTTAATCAATATGTTGGTAACATTGTTCTTGACCTCATTTAAGTTATGGGTACTAAGTTGTCACTTTCAGGTTATTTTTCAATCATTTTTGGTGAATAAATAATCTTAATTTATTGTCTAAAATGAGAGATCTTACCTGACATTATATCATTCATATAAAAATATCATTGAATAATATTATTTAATATCACAAATATTACTTAGATAGATTTTGAGTAAATCATGAGATTGTAAATTTTAAAAGAATTCTTTAAATTCTAGAAAATGCTGGGTCAAAGAATTCCTTCAATTTGAGAAGACACTTAGTAAAAAAGATAAGCATTTCATCGAATGAATTACGAAATTTTGGATTTTTATTTTTAAGTATTTCTTTTAAATGGTTAGGAATTTTGAAATTGGAGGAGACAAAATATTGAAAAAGAAATTAACATATTATATTACTTCTATTAATAGGTAATTTCTAGAATTTCACAATCGTATGAATTTAATTTCATATTCATAATCATTGACTATTAAAATTTGATAAAATATACCAAAAAGGATATTTATCACAAATTATAGTTCAGTATAATTTGTTATCATTAAAATTCGTTATACATCTGTATGTACTACCATTTAAAATATTAGTAATATAATGTAATATCTCTCGTAAAAATATTTGAAATTATACAAATCAAACTAATAATAATACATATATTAAATTGTTTATCTGTATTTAATAATTCATCATTGACAAATCAGTTATTAATATTTAGAAAAACAATAATTACGTTTTTTATAAAATTAATTAATTTTGATAATTTTCTTAGAAAAGTATTTGGCTATTTACATAATTGTGTTCACTATTTCTTTTTGTGTAAGGTTTTCATCATGGCTTCTAACATTTTTATTCACATATAATCACACATTTAATTATTCCTAGGATATACTGCCTCAACATATTGAGGTGCTCCTAACTTCTAAGGAAATGTTTTAAAGTGGTTGAAGGACCTCATGTCTTGAGGAGCTCCTAAGTTATTGAAGACGTTTTTGTATTCCACCCTAAGTATTAATGTTTATAATTGAATGATATTTTTGTTTCGTAAACTGCTATAGCACTACGGGGTAATGTGGTACCACCAAAGTTCACCAGTGCACATAAATCATACTAAGCTTCAAGGAAGCGGTCGACACATGTTCATCCGTGAAGACTGGAATAGCTGAAGTGATTGGCTTGTTACATGGAGGAATAGAGATATACTTGATGGAGGTATCTCTATTCCTCCATGGGCTTGTTAAAATGATATCTTCAGTATATCTGCGCTTGTTAAAATGATATCTTCAGATATCTGCGTATTATCCAGATTTCAGTTGCATGTGAATTTTTATGTAAATTACAATTTATTCGCACAAAGGAAAAGTGATTTGTATTAAATAAGTATAATTAATTATCCTACAAATATTGTAATGTCTATTTTTATATAAGGCATACACAGACACACACCCCCTCCCCCTTATACCCACCACCATACGAGTTTGATTGGAATAAAAAAGTAAACTTTTTTGTACTGCAGTCATAGAAGATTCAACAACCCATCTTCATATTAGAAAGTAAACCACCATGTAGAATTGTATGTTATCGAAATTTAGATTTATCATAATTTACTATAAGTACCTTATATACAATTTAGTTTAATTAAAATTTTGAGAAGATTACATAATTTATTTGCAGTTTTTGTGAAGCCCAATCATTCTAGCTGTGATTGTCTTTTTACAAACCATATAGAAATAAATTAAACTATTATACAAAAAAATACCATTGATGAATAGGGTCATGAAATCCTGGTAATACGCCAAGTGTCTATGACTAAATGCACATAGACAAAGACAAAGTAGATAAATCAAGCTATGGTAACACATTAAATGAAGGCATCAAAAGAAATGCATGCAAAATGGTTGCAACACCGGTAGATGTATGTACTTTACAGCCTGATGCTTTGGAGGGTATAAGCTCATATGGGTACATAAACAAGCCATAGGTATTAGATGTTACAGAAGTAGATTAGATAGTCACCGGGGGAGCATGGAGGATACAATTACGTACACTATACACTTACTTTAGGGTACCTAGTAGTAGTCTTTACACAGACTAGCTCCCCTGTCATAAAGAAAAAAGCAGCAAATGCCTATCTAAAGGCTTGAAAGAATAAGGTGAACACAAAAAGGTGTATTTACAGACTACACTATACCTCACTACAACATGTATAAGACTCATCTCTGTGTTCATGTCTTGCTTGTAGTCATCGCAACCACAAAGCACTATTACTACCAAATCTACCTATACTTCTGACAATAGGCAGCACTAAGGTACAACGTACCCACTACTATAGATGTTAGAGAGAGTTCTTTGTTCTGAGGACAATCGCCTGAAGCATCATATAACTGTAGACATAGAAAATTAACGTTGAAATGTTTTTACCTTTGTTACAGACTAACACTCATCACAGCACTGACAGTCAATGACCGACTGCATATTATACAAGACTATACATACAGTGTTTTAGAAAAAGTATGACTGCAGCCACCAGCCTTGGGTTCCACAATAAATTACCACTTCTGTGCCCCAAAACGGCACCCCTCACTCTATTAGAAGGAAATATGAGATAAGGCTGCTTGCAACACTGCTTCTCGTAGCTAATATTATATCAGGACCGATATCAATGGCTACAAATTTTGAGTGACTAGGCGATTGCCTCCATATAATATCACCGAACTATTCACTCACACAGAAATATGTGCAGATGATGCGGGTTGTTCTTTCTTCCTCCCCGTGAAAAGATTAGCCAATAGGAGAGCTCTGGCCTGTAGATGTCTCTGTTCCCCTCTTCGTCATATTATGCTTACGTAAACTTTAGATTGTTGAGTCATTACAAAGTTGAGAATTTTCCGCCGCAAGGGTGACTTAAAGTCACGTTTTTCTTAGTTATATTAAACTCGTTTGGTCTTTATCCGCACGATATTGCAGTTTTGTAAGTCTTGTTTCATCGAATTTGCATCGATTTTATATTCATCTGAAATTTTAAAAGTTCTCAAAAATTGCTGTATTTGGATTAATTTTTGTCTTTAATTCTGGTTATATACAAAGGAGGATTACGTTGTTTTGATCGTCAGCACTGTTGAACAAAGAAAGGTACAACATTTTAATATTTTAAATTATATCGATAATATGTTGCGTATTATGCATGATACACGTTTTTATTTAATTATAGATATAAATACATAATAATATATAATTTGATGTTGTTCTACTCTGATTTTACATATAACTCTTATTCTATTTTTATGCGTATTCTATAATTATTATTCGTATTCGTATTCTATAAATATATATATAGAATATAATAATCCGCCAACATTTCGCTTTAGGTATAATCTTGAAATCAAAATTATTATCTTAGAAAAATATACGCAATAGGCAAAAATAGTTTTTTGAAGTCCATAAAAATGAATAAAACATAAACATTCAAACACATTAAATTATATTTTGTATTTAGAACGTATCACTATCAGAGATAAAAGATTATTTTGCAATTTAACAAATCCAACTAATAAATTAAGTAAACATGTTTCTAATGAAGTAAGCGCATTATGTAAGGTATGCCAACAATTCTTTATAAAGTAAGCATATTAAGTACCCAGTCTTAAATTACCCTTTCTATTTAGAAGAATGATTAATCATATATAGATGCTACCTCTAAGATATGGTCAATATTTCATACATTCTGTATTTATAATAACCTTAATGATTGGTTGTACACATTATTAATCCTGTTGATTCATCGTTTTATTCTGTTCATTGTTTACAATCTTGAATATTTTCATAATATCCAAATAAAGATTGAACATTCTCTATTCATCAATATTTTCATAATATTTATATAAAATACTTATTATTGTCATTAATTAATTAATTGCTTTATACGAGTACTAGTAAACTGTTAATATAAAACATACATTATATATTTTTTCAAACACTTATTCTAAATAATTGGAATCTCATTCACTTATTTATTTAAATAACTAAAACCACTTCATATATTATTATGTTCACGTGTTAAAACTACTTTCTTGTATATTAATTCAATTTTTAATTTAAGATAAGGCGCTTTCCTTTTCGATTTTTTGTTATTTATTACAATTTATAAATCTTTCAATAGTCATATATTATTTACCTTAATTTATTTAAAAACAACCATGATATATAATTGTATACATCGCAGGTGTGAAATATTTACAGTTTTAAGTTGTGTTGTATCATATTGTTAAATTAAGTGTATGCATAAGTAAAACACCCATTTCTTGTATTTATGTGATTCATGAAGGAAAAGTAAGCTTATGTATACGTCACTCTTTCACGCAATAACCTTCATAAACTAAGAAGGAAACTGACTAACAATGTAATGAATACATTAGGGAGGAAAAACATTCTTCCTAAACCTACAGATTAACTGTTCTAGTCTGCCTATTTTAAAATCCAATATAATATCCTTAGTTCTTTTGCGAATGATATTGCAAGCTATTTGTCATAACATGACAAATAGCGATATATAGGAGGTAAATAGAGTTGCAAGTTAATATATTATTTTTGTTTGTATTATTTACGTAATATTCTGTGAGAAGAATTAGAGGATTTTTTCTTCGCGTTTTGATTGGATGTAAGCTAGCTTGTAGTTGGGAATGTGATTCACGCAATCTAGAAGTCACCCTATTATACCAGTAAGGGGGATTTATGCTGTGTATAAATAGTCAAATTTATGAGTCAGAATTTTATCTTAGTGTCTTGCGAATAATTATCGTGTGCTTTTTTGTGATAGCAATTTATAATTCATTAATTTGATTTGTTGTTTTTATTACCTGACCTGGATATATTCTACCACCACGTAGTATTTTAATAAGGTGAATAACATGTGATCATATTTTATATCATCTGCAGTTTTCAATATTTTTGTTTAAATGGTGTATGCATGCCTTTTTTGTTCAGAATTTTGGAATAATGTAAACATTATTCATTCCCACGTTTATTAAAAGTTACAATTTATATCATAGATAAATAGGGACTTACATATATAGCACTTTTGCTTAGAAAATATTATTTTCTAACTAATTTGGATTGCCCTTAAGCCAGCGAAAAAACGGTTTAAAACACACTAAAAGGATATGCTATAAAGAGTATAAGCATTGTATGTATGTGTTCGATATCAACAATGTTTTAAATATTTTTGTGTATAATCTAAAATTCAGAGTGAAAAGTTATACTCCCTTTTTACAAGCTCCTAATTTGGTTATGTGGTATTTGTAGAGAATAATAATACATTGTATCGTATATTGCACGTATATACATAGTATTCGCTTGGGTAAGTGAGACTGTATCAACATGCTTGTCACTGACTCGCTGAGCCAATATATTGCCGGCCAAAGTTCATGACGGCGTGGGTATACGTGTATATCTGGCCGGCAGAGGATTGGAATATATATTTTATTGGTATTATACATTATTATTCATAATCCGCTCAGCCGGCCTCTACAAACGAAGCTGCTTTAGTGGGTGCATGCTACATTGTTTAGAACTACCAAGCAGTACCACGCGTAGTCATTGCATTCTCTCACTACTCTCACATACTCCTAAGACCAAACCGACAGGCTAAAATACTCCGCATTCTCGCGATATAAGCAGTCGGGTGTATTGTGTAGACCGGTCTATTTAAACCCCACGCTACTCAACATTTGACATTCAGTTGCTACATTGCGCTCTACTTGGACGGAAGCTTGTTAGTAGAAATTATTGCCATCGAATCTAGTTCATATTCCTGTGAGTTTTTTCTGGGGGTATACCCTAAACTGAGCACTATTTTAATTACCATTTGTCCAATAACGCAGGTTACTACCATTCTCAATTCCATCTTATCTTAATGTATTAATTATAATCAACTGATGGTTCATTTCCTTTCAGGTCTTAAGTGATTATTTTCAATTCTCGGTCCTATATTCACACCAACTACGTCGTATCATGGGAAACAAAGTTGGCAAATACGCTGTCCCCAAAACCACCGAAGGTGAAGGCGGAATTTCGGTTGCAAAGGAAGTTCAGGTAAAATAATGTTTCTAATTTTATATATGATTGATTTAAAAACATACTAATTTAGTTTTATAATCAGTAGTTTATAATATATTTCATGCAAGGAAAATGGATTTACCATTGCCTTCGGTTTGTTAATTATTTTGTTTATTAGGTTTACTCATATGTACCTACACAAAAAATACATGTAAAATTCTTTAAATGTTCTGTATTTTAAAAATTTACCCTGTTCGTAAATTTATCAATCGAATTTCTAAATTAGTCGGTTTGGATATATTTCGAAAATACTGAATAAAAGAAATCAGTCCTCATTATTTCAATTTAAATAATGTAGATTTGTTATTTTATTTATACCAAAACAATACTATACGGTCGTAAGATTTAGAAAATATTGAAACAAGAGCTGTTGACGTTTACTGCTTTTATTGTAAGTTATTATAAACAATTTATTTAATATTTTTTAATAGTTAATTTCATCCCAATCCGAAATATGCACAATAAAAAATAAACACTTGCTTACATTCTTATATACTATAAATAATAAAAATGTAAAACATGTATTTAACTGTTTTAATGTAAAATTAATCGCTTAAATTTATTTGATATCAATGTTGAACTTTTTAGCAATTAAATAAAAGCTTCATAATTGAAAAAAATATATAACCTTATGTACTCAAATATATATATATCTGTACCACCTATATTAATTACTAAATAAACAATCGTCTAGTATATGTACTGCATTCGTTGATATTGGTATGAGACCTATTTCCTTCAATTTGAACTCTATAACTAATTACCACAAATCACACAGACCTATATAGTTACACAGATTCTATTGAAAAGATTATTTCCTCGTGTGTTTAATAGTCATTATTTGCTTAGAGTTAACTCTGCGCTATTTTTTATCCGTATTATAACTATATGTATAACGAATTTTCTATTGAATACGTACTCCACTTGCTAAATAAGATTAGATAATAGCACCAGTGCGCACTTTTATATTGAGGTTGCGTAATACTTTGTGCGTGTATAATATCTAGACATAGGATTGTGTGACACGTTGTCGTTCGGTTAATTTAGAAGTTTCACTGACCTTTACAATAGATGAATATTTAACATTGTATTATATAGTGTGGAACAATTAACAGGGGCTTAGTTTGATTAACAAGATTCACTTACTTATTTCAATATGGATTTCTGACCATAGATATTTTATTAGAAATTATTCGCTTCAATCCTAGACAATCTTGGATAAATTATACTTATGTATATTTTATTATAATTGTTAATTGTAAGATTTTATACATGTATGTATTAGTTCTTTATCTTAAGAAAACTTTACATGTTATAATAAAATTGTAAACATACACTATTAATAGTATTATAAATAAATAAATATGTTTATATATTTTTAAATATGACACATATTTATAATAATAAAAATACTATTTTAGCTAATATAACCTAATCTAATATTATAAGTTATGAAGAATATATTAAAAAATATATATGTAACATGAAGTAGAATATTTTATATACTAAATTTGAATCTTCACAATTATTATTTTTTTAACTTTATAACATACATAGTGTATACGGTACACATAACATATATACCTTTAACGTTCTATTATCATATAATAAAAACCATTATATATATCTTATAGACTTTCATAAAAGTAATACTAATCTGTTCCTGAAGTATATAGTTCAATATGACACTTTTCTTTATACACAATTAATTTACAATTTTTCAGGACCCCACAGCCGCAATTGACAATCCTGAGGTCGTCATAACCGAAGCAACCACAAAGCCAACAGAAAACGGTGGCGCCGAGACAAAAACGGAAGAAATTATCACAAAAATAGTAGAGGCTGTCACAGAAGAGGTAATATAGGGCTAATATTTTTATATTAGCTAGATAGAGTTTTTCTCCTAAAGACACCTACCTATAGTATGCTTCATCCGAACATTCCTCGGTACACTATTTATATTACGTCAGATAAGGGTCGCACATTGTATGCTGTAGATTGCACAAATTGTATAACCTACATATTATAAGGAATGCAACATGTGTGGACTATCCACACCTACATCATAATTCGGAAGATTACAGTGCTAGATATAAGACGTGTAGGCAAACAGAAATCACCATTTTGAGGTTATAAGTTCGCATTTGCTGAAATTAGAATTCAATAAACTTGTTCGGATAACTCACATCTCTTATATATATATACATACTTCACATAATATATATATTATATATAGCTAAATACATATACATACTCCTATATAACAAATTGTGTATTATTTATTTCGATGAGTCATTCTATCTATTCCTCTCGTGAAAAAACGTTTGGCATTCGCCTGCGTAATCAATGTATATCTACGAAAGGTCACGCATTACATAACAGAACTGCATTCTGATTTCTGTCAAATGTGTCAATGTATTTTTTTAATTTTCATTTAATTACTTTAAAAATTGTAATTACTTGTTTACAATAGAGATATGTAAGTTGGTGACTGTACACTATACTGCTATACAAATGAAATACAATTTTAACTGCTATTTCTTGTGTGTCTAGCGTTTAGTGAGGAATTTAGCCATATAGTTTGGTCTATTGCATAGTCATTGATCAATATCTGCTTTCTTTCTTCACACGTTAAATTTTTCTCAACTCTTGCCTATATTTGGTTGGGATCCACGTGTTTTAAAATACCCTATTTGGGCAAAATCCCCCTCCCTTCTCTTTTATATGAGTCATAAAAGATGACTCAATAAATTGTAATCATGAAATCATCCTTTTTAGTGGACACAAGCTATCTCATCCACCTATCTAGTAGATTGCCAGAATTTGCCTATAATAATATTATGATAGCAGTGTAGGTTTTTCTAGCTTCAGCTCCAATGCTCACTTATCAACTTACAAGCTAACTCGTTCTCTTGAGTGTGACGTTGTTCAAGCTAGAAATATCGAGTAGTTATGCAACTTAAGGAACCTTCTTTTATATCTTTAAAAATGTTTAATTTCAGACTCCAACTCTCAAAACTACGGAAACAGAGGCTGGGCAGCATACGGAAACCAATGGTTCAACAAAGAAGGATGATGAAATTGAGGAACTGCCGAAGGAAGAACAGCCAGAAAATACAGAAGAACAGACAGCATCCAAGGTACTATTAAAAAATATTTCAACTTTGATTTTACATAATTGATAATTGTATTATATGTTTGAAAAATTCACTATTTAATATAGGTGCATCACAAGAAGAAAAATCCGATCAGTTGGCTAAAGAAGAATATTTCATTCCGGAAAGAAAAGAAAGAAAAGGTATATTTAATGTTTACTTAATTGTTTACTTTATTACTAATACAGGCATTAAAGAATATGTGCACTTGGCTGTTCTCCATATTCACTTAAATAATTTTTCACAATTTATTCATAATTCTTATTTTATTTTCAACAGGAGGCACCAGTTAAAACTGATGACGCAATCGATGAAGAGAAGGTTGCGGCTATAGAAGAAGCAGAAAAGCCAGCTGAAAATGGTGTTGAGGTATGTATTTAAACGATTCACCTTTTGATCAGCAGTGTGAAATCAAATTACTTTTATACGTAATACTGTACATATATATGTAAAATAAATATATTTATTTATTAGTATATATATATAAAACATGTCGACATATCTACCCACTCTGATTGACTGTACATTTATTCCGTCAGACTCACAAGGAGACCGCAACAGAAGTAACTCCCGCAGTCGAAGAGATTGCCAAGGAAACCGTTGCTGAGGTTGAAGCCGCACCCGTAGTCGAGCTATCAGTGACTGAAGCCACAACCGTAACACCCCTGGAGTCTGCCGCCCCTGCGACAGCATCATTGATCGAGGAAACGAGCAAGACACCTCCGCCTGCTCCTGTGAGCCAACCGCCCGCAGAAGATACCACTACTGAGGAGACTCCAGTTGTCGTAGAGAATGGTTAGTTGTCTTCTATTCATCGTTTCCGGTCTAAAAATACTGCTACACGTATTAGTACAGTCATCTATTATTCCATTATTGGCTAAACGTTCTAAACATTTTAGATAAATGATTTTCAATTAGTCGCTCATTACAGCCTTGCTAGCAATAACTTGTATTAAATATAAATTTCAATATATTCAAAATTATTTATTTAAAGGTGTCTCAAATCTTTAGCGCGACCAAACTATATTAGCTTAGTAGCTAAACTAATATTGAAATATTCCTTTACTTGATGTATTGTACGTTATTATACCTAACGTTTATGTATAATGTAGTATTATTGTTCTCTCTTACTTTGTAACTCTTGCTTTATATTTGTCGCTTTTAAAGATGTCAATTACGTTATAATTGTACATTCGTTCACATCGCTTAATCAGCCTATTGTTATCTGTGAGATAAAGTGCATTACATTTTTCCTATAATACTTTGATTAAAGTTTGTATCTATAATAGATATATTCTTAACGTGTATAACGACATACATGGCATAAATTTACCCCTATATGAAAGAAAATAGTTATAAAATAATCAGAGCAGATTGACGATTCGAACAATATATTTATTTAAATATTATTTAAGCTTTTGTTTGATTCTTCTGTAGAATAATTTAATAAAATCTGCGTAATATATGGTACTGTCTTAGTTATGTGCTATTTAGGTATCTTGTATTATTATAAAACATAAATATTATTATTATTTAATTAAATAAGGAGTTTGTGTTAACTAAATTGTAGTATTTCGTTAGTTTATGTTCGATATATTAACAACTTTTAATGAAAATCATATTGAGATAATGTATGGATAATAAAAAGCTAACGGTCATTTGTAAATCACGTTAAAATAAAAATTGCAGGTTTTGCTTAAATATAGAGGTGATACTTAAATACTTAACAGATTGTTTTTCTATATAGAACATGTTATATTTAGAAAATGTTTTTGGGTGTGGTTTATTTAAACCTTTGCTTCTATCTAAGAACTTATTTATTAAAATGTGTTATCTTGGTGAATTATTGTTTCATGACTTATAGTTGAGATTGAAACAGTGCATCTATAATGTAAGTTTAAAAACGTTTATGTGTACCACACACATGTACATAATATATAATGTTTTAGTATCATTACACATTTTTATTATTCATCACACATGAAACTGTTACTGTGATCACATAGTTGCTGCTCTTAATTCGGAAATATAACATTTATTTTTATTGCCGCATAATTTACGATTGAAAATTTGTAGTCACACATTCATTTAATGCAATGTTTTGAGTCCAATTTTATTTAGTGTGATTGTGAGTGCAATTTTACGTAATTGACACCTTTCAGAGAAGTATAATATATAAACGTTGAAGAATATGTCTGAAAACTGAAATTGCAATGTGTATATTTACAAAATCTAAGAATCAATCAGAACATAAATTTGTGTAATTTGAAAAGAATAACTGCTTTGAGAAAATAAATAGTATCCTTTATCAAAATTACATCACTATAACGACTGAGCAAAACTAGATTATATATTATCTTAAAATTACAATATATTTTACAATCATTTACAAATGACTATTGATAAATTGCATAACAATTATCATAAAATTAGACAACTTCTCAAATAGTTTATTTAGAAATTAGTTACTTTGCGCATGCAAAGCACAATAATATCCGAGAATTTAAATTTTCATTGCAAAGTAGGGAGAGGTATGCTATAACTCGGAAATTTACATAGCCGATTCTAGGGGACAACCGTTGAATTTGTACACCTGGTGCAAGCACTGCATACGTCTAAAAAAGAATGCCAGTCCTCAAACTGCATTTTTTCATTAATTTTTTCACTAAAGTTTTTTATGAGGGAATTACGCACGTTACAGCAAGAAAGTCTTGTTATTTTATTCGACCCCTGCATTTATTGTAATAATGTACATAATCCTTGCTTTACATAGTTGCTTATAAATATCATAGCTTTTGTATTATTTACTGTATAATCCACAGAGGAGGATATATAAAATAGACTTTTTATTATTTTGGCCCAGCCTAATATGTAATTTTTATGGAATAGTAGATTTTATAATGGTGTGGTTCATATTATATAATGTAAAAACACGGTGTGCAATATAAATATTTGAATTATTTCTGTGTGCGAGTATTTATTGTTAAGAGTATGATGTTATTTAATCGGATTGTATATGGTCTTACTTTTGTTATACGTGTGCGTTTTAAAACACTATGCAATCATGTTTTAGTATATTGCACAGGTGCACATAATGCATATAGTGTTGCAGAGTTTGGATCTAATTAAGTCTAAATAATCGGAAACAGTTTTATATCCCCACGTTAGATTCAAGTACACAATTAAAACACCATTAACTGAGCTTTATGTTTTTAATCCGATTGTTAATTATCAATAATTAATCTATTATATAGTTGTTGAATGTTTTCACAAATATTTAATTATTGCTTATTTATAAACGGTTTCAACATCATTCCTACCATTACTACTTACAATTCATATACGCTAGCTACAACAAATGTTATATACATACATAATATCTATTTTGTACCAATATATATTTTTATATTTCAATCAATTTTTACTTTTATGTTAAGTTGGAAAATTTGTATTATGAATATTCAACTAAAAATTGAAGTAGAGCTAATATCAGTTAAATACTATGATAATTAATTCGATATTTTTACAATCAAAATGTTTGTCTTTACTTTCATCTTCAGGAGATTCTACAGCGGTTGAGGAGTCTTAAAAGGGTATCAATCCCCCTCAGTTCCCCTTCAATTCCACTCAGTTCTCTATCAAGTGATTATTTGTTTTAACCTTGAACTGCTGTATATGTTGGCATTTGACTTAGTGTTGTACAATACCTTCTCTCTGCTTGTTCCTTCCTCCACACAAGAGGCTATTCCGGAACTCCTTCAAGACGACGCTTATAAACCCGACCTTCCACCTCTCTTTAAGATTTGTCACATGTTTCCGGTGTTTCGTTTTCATTATTTCTGAATTATTTTTTCGCGCTTGTGAGGGTCGGTCGCTTTATTTTCCGGGAAAATCGAATCCTTTATACTGTATAATTTTTAGCAATTGTATCTATAGGTATATACATATTCTTATTATATGTAGTTGTTGGTATTAACAACTTATCTATTATATTCAATATTTTTTACTTATGAGTAATCATTCTATATTCTTACGCTTACCAATTTTGTCACTATTTTTATCTTTCGATGCTTTATACTTTGTCCTATATATATATTATTGATTTTACTGTAATAGACCACTGTAAATCATACATTTGTTGGCTTCTTAAGTTCATAGGGTATCAAAAATAGGCTTTATAAATATATAACTAATTTGAAATATTCCAAAACATTTTTAAAGCATAAACAACTAGTATTATTGCTTTATTTTTATATTAAATGTTACTAAATAAAAAGGCTATGTACATGAAATTTTTTATACTATAATATCATTAAACTTAATATTCAGAAATCTATTAATAATTAGGAATATAAAGTTGGCTTATCTTAAAAAACGAAGGGCCCACTCCCGCGTTCGATATCGATATAGGGTTTAAAGAGTCCTTTTATCTTTATCACACTCTGTCAATTATATTTAAGTTAGAAATATACTTTTTGAAAAAGAACAAATGAGCAATTTGTTGAATGTCTATTTGATATACTGATTGAGCTTTCAGCTTAGTATTTCTTGCAAATTTATTTTTTCGTCAATATCTTGAATAATGTAGCGTCAATAATTATTAACGTTCGACAAACGTAGGTCTTAACATTTTCTGCTGCTCGTACTCTGTAAAAATATAGCATGAAACTATAAGATTATTTGAAATACATATCATTAAACTGTATAGTGAAACCATCAAGCTGCGATTGCATTGGAACATTCAGTTTTAAATGTACATAAAATGGTGTTAATTATAGCTCTCAGAATATATTGAAAATTAGAGATTAGATTTTTCACCTCTGATTTAAGTGATTTGTATAGTAAGCTTTGCTTGTTTTTCTTGAAAAGGCAAATTATTTGTCGTATAAAACATTGTAAATTTCTAGATGTTATAAAACTATTAAAAAATCATTAAAATAAATAAATTGAATAGAATCATGTATTTTTGTCGTATATCCGAACTCTAATAAAAAAATTAGATAAATGTCATAATAAATGTTATAGACTAAGCTAAATATATCAATCTATTGAATTTTTATGAATATTAATAAAGAAAGAATGCTTGCAAAATTCATTTTTTTCCTTTATTGATATTCATTAAAAATCTATAGATATGTATTTAGCTTTAAGACAAAAACTGAGGTAAGGTATCACGTCCTCTGAATCCAAAATAATAGATTAAGTGAAACATAACTTCCTGTTGAAGCACTTCACCATTTGCTCGTTCAAAATATGTCATAATTTACATCAGATCAGCCTTTTTAATGCTGAAAAAGTTGTATTCCGTTTACGCTGACCTAAAGATTTAAACTTTCGGACCATTGAGACTAACATTCTGTTTGACTGGGCAAATATAATATCTCCAATGATGTTCACGTCAGATTTATTCATCATGAAATACAGATGATGAGCCACTGTAGCCAGTTTCATCAAGTGGTCTCAATTCGTAATTTGTAAAGTTGCGTTGTATTTGCGATGCGATGAGAGTTACATTCTTTGATGAAACTGAAATTGCAGTTGATCTGCGAATTGCGATTGTGACTGCTTGATGAAACTGGCTACTAGCTGGTGCATAAAATAAATTTTCTTTAGTGCATAAACAAGAATAAAAAACGAAGATAGTTATTGAGTACCTATAGCAATAGGAATATTTTTCAAATCAGATGATAAATTCTTTTCAATTAAAATTTAAAAAATCGATTGACATTTTCAGTCGTCTGCCTCATTGATGAATGTGGGATACCTTCCTTTTCAATCTCATTTAATTCGTTCATCACTTTTTGTGGTACCTTGGTTAAATCATCTTTATTGTTGAAGTATATGCAAGAAAACCACCTGATAGCTCTTCAATATATTCTATCTTAAGGACTCCAATGATACCCATTCTAAAACTTCGCTACTTAATCCTGATGTTTCACCATTAGAATTTTATTAAATTCAGCATATAACCTTGTGTTCACTTTTCAACAGAATCCTA
>JAYRBW010130934.1:0-16014 GCA_036023295.1 Invenusta paracnida
ATATATCAATTTTCATTGTGGTTTCAGTGCGAACAAAAGTTATATTTGATAACATGTGTATAAAATGAAATGAAATTTTTATGACAAATAAATGCTCTTTGGTTCATTCAAAATAAAAAAATGTCATCCTTAAAAATATATGTAGATCAACCGAAAAAAATAAGTTTTGCATTCACTGTTCAGGTATAAATACTCCATAATTGATGCATTTGATGCCAGTGTCGTCCATAAGTGTTTGTTCCTCGATGTGTATTGTTGCTCCCAATTGTATGTATTAGTTTAAGTTTAAATTTAAATTTAATCATATATTAGTCCGTGTTGCCCTTCAAATTGAAAACCGGTTCAGCTGATTGGAAATTTAACCGTCAATATGCATGTCTTATGGTACATTAACTTAAAAGCTGTGACCAGGTGTTATGAAGATTGATTTACCTGAAATGTTCATTTAACAATATTCTTATTAACACTAGTTTTACCTTATCAAATCTAGCAACATAGAAAGAAAATAGGTCATGTAATATGGTTACAGAAATTAAGTAGTAAAATAACGTTTATAAATAAGCTACTATGATTGGTGTGACTTTATTTTTTTAGCACTTACAATTTTTTAATATACTGAATTTGATATCAGTTGAATTCTACAACACTCGAACATTTTTTGATGCCATTCGATTTTTTAATTTCGGTTTTATTTAAAGAAGCTATTAAAAAATGCTTTTTGTGAAAAGTTTATATTTTTCAACCGATGTATGCAAACCTACCAATGTGTAAGATCTCAAATAGCATCAAGTGAATCGGATTCCCTATGCTGATGTAATATGGTGCGCAACTTATAATCCAATAATTTTTAATATCATTTGCCGAGGGAAATATAAAATTAATGCAACAGAATCTGCGCATAAAATTTATTGTTCTATTAAACTTATTATGTCGGTTAAATAGATCCGCAATTGAATAGGAATTTGTAATGTAGTTATTTAATTGTCTTTAATAATAATTGTCTTTAATAATAATTTCGATTTTTTTTTATAAAATTAAATTTGGTCTATGCATTAAGTAAACTAAAAGTAAATATAAAATTATACACATATATTTACACTAAACCAATACATCGATATATTTACTTGCACATTAATTATATTTTCAAGGGACTATTATAATAACATTTTAAAATGATAAATGAATGTTTTTGCATAACAAAACATACATTCATTCTCATTTTAATGAGATAAGGCTGCAGCGGTCCAATAGAGTTTTAAAAAAGTTGCGTATTAGTCATAAAGGGTGAAACATAATTAGAAAAGTGAACTGAGGTTATTTCCATATTTTGAAAATTCGATTTGTTCAAATGTATTTGGTCATATTTGAAGAGTCATTTAATATTTTTAATTATATTCTAAATATCAAAGTATGTGAATAGCACATCCAAGTTTGATATATGACGAGACTAATATAAATAATACAAACTAAATATGCGATTATTAGAAAATGATTCAGTATTATCGAATAGCTTATTATAGTATTCCAGAATCTTAAACAAAGATAGTTCCCTTTGGAATAGAATAAAGTGAGTATACATATATAGCTATAATAATAATAAGCATAACATTATATTTTCTAAATAGCATGGTTAAATGGTTATAGCCCAAACTCAATTTAGCCATTCGACACATATTTTGTGACATTTTTAGAATTGTAATACATAATTATCTACTGTCAGAAAATCGGTAAAGGAAATGTGATAGAAAAAAAATTTGATAAATTGTATATTACTGATTTACAAAGTAGCATTTTCAGCAAAAACGTACGTTTTCTTATGAATACGCTTTTGAATTCAATGAATATAACATCCACTAATATGGCTGAGTCATTATGCTTACAAGCTAGAGATCCAGACAGACGGCATCTTTGACTGTATGAGCATGTTATCATTTTCTGAGATGTTGACCGTTGACGTGAATGGTTAAACCATTAATGGTAATGATAGCTAGTGAGTTTTTCAAAGTCTTTGCACTCTTCAAGAAACAGAAACAAATGTTAGATAACAATTTCTGACATTTCTAATCGATATTCATAACATATTTTGTTCCGTTAGATATTTCTATATTTCTATTGACTGTTTTTACCACAACAAATTCTACAGTATTGAAAAATGATAAAACTACATCTGAGTCTTTTACGAAATATCTTATAGACTTTTCTTGGATTTTTTCCTGTTTTTTTTTATTTTCTTTTTCAAAACTATCGGTTTTATGCTAAACACGCACGCACACTCTTGAAGTTTGTTTTCACAATTTTTTCAATAACATTTAATAGTGATCCAAGGGGGATTTAAACTTAGGGGTTGTTTGATTCTCAGATCAACAACCTTACACTGTGCCACGACTATATTATAGGATATACATAATTCATAATAGTTACTAATCTGCTTAACCAAAATGTCCTATTTACTTCTCATAATAAATATTTATTGTGGATTCAGTACCTTTTTTATAACTACATGATCCCAAAAAAGACATCGAATGTAAAATATAATATAAGCTGAGAATCTACGATTTTACTGAGTGATTAATGGGCTATTCAATATCTGCTGATCCATGAATATCTTTAAACATTACTAACTGTTAAATCAATTTGAAAATCAATAGCATTGTTTCGTAATTTTCATATATACTTAGAGATCAAACAAAAAATAATAATTCTGACATATCCAACTACATGCATTTGAGACAACATCAAGATCACAATAGTAACATTTTTGGAAATTCTAGAAGACAAATTCCTTTTCAATGACTTATACGTGAATGACAAATGATAATGAATTTTCTTAAATTACTATTACATAAAAATAATTTTGTTACGTTATAACCAGACTACTAATAGGTAGGAATTATTTATTAAATATAGACCAGTCTGATTTCAAAACAATCAATTATAAATTGTTTATGATTAATTAGAACCCCTACAAATAATTAATATATACAAATTTATAATATAAAATAAATATCTACAATTATGACACATCCAAGTATGTGAAAACGAATTTAAAACATCCATTACTTACATAATGATCATAATCATGATTAAAAATTAACATTTATAAACAAATTTGATCAATTATAATTTATGTATACACTTCAAATTAACAAAGATCTTTATTAATATTGTCCTATTGTAAATTGTACATCACAAATTATTTCAATATATGAAACTTTCATGAATTTTATAATAGTAAGTATGACTCAAAAATAATAGATAATAACAAGATGTGTCACCCGTGTGTTAAAGCGTATTAAAAAACGGCAAATATAAATTATATTAAATAGTTCAACTAAACTACGTATGTATGTATATCTAAACAAAAACGACAGCGGCGTAAAAATGAAAACCAAGAATATAGCTTCTCAAAAGAAAAACGTTGAAATAATATTGATGATATGAAGTACAATCATTAAATAAATTGATATAAAAATGGTGCCAAGATTTAAAAAAAAACTTAAAATGATATTGATGATACATAGTACAGCCATAATGTAGTTTATGATATTGATATAAACATGGCGCTAAGATATAATTGTTACAATACTTTATGTTTGTAGATCAACGTATATATCAATATGGAGCATAGGTATACGTCTTAACTGTAAAATTCATAAAAATATGACAGAAAAAGTTATGAAAATTTGTTGACAATGCAACATTTTTACAAAATCAGGGAAACCCGCATGAATGCAAATTTTAAAAATTTTAAAGTAAGTCAATATTAATAACATAATAAAAAATATAATTTATACTATTGCTACGATTTTTTCTGAATTTCACAGTTTAGACATAAAGGTACCTATATTTTCCATATTGATCTATACGATTATACATTTTAAACAGAAAGAATTGTAACAATTACATCTTGGCGCCATGTTTATATCAATATCATAAAATACATTATGGCTGTACTATATATCATCAATATAATTTTAACATTTTGTTTTTTAAATTTTGGCGTTCTTTTTATATACCTATTTTCAATGGCTGTACTTCATAATATCATCAATATCATTTCAGAGTTTTTCGTTTGAGAAGCTTGGTTCTTGGGTTTCATTTTTGCGACGCTGTTGTTTTTGTTTAGATAATAATAAGAAGAAGAATAACCTATTTTTCATTGAAATTTACCCCTTTTAAAAAAGTATTTAGAAACCTTTTCAAAAGTTCATCTTAGATGCATTTTGTTCTTTAGCAATGGTTGATTACGCTGATACCACAAGAATGCTTTGTAATGCATTCTAGCCTGATGTATTAGTGGTAAAAAAATGGATCTATTCTCATTAGCATTAATGACTAGAGCTATTAGAATCACTCAAGCTAATTGCTAATTATTGTGTTTTTGGCTAGACGATGCAACCGCATCGTCTAGTATAATATATACGTATGAATAAGAATTATTAACATTTTTAAGAATATTTATTAAAATTGAATTAATAATATTTACGTAAATATTTTAAAAATAATATATGGAATTTAAGTACTACTAATTAACGTAAAATAGTATTCAAATATTTTTTAATATTCTTAATATATTGATAAATTCTGTCGGCCATAACTGTTTTGCCCAAATTTGCCATTTTTTCGATTGCGGTGTTACATCTTCTTAATATTATCTATTATTTTTGGCATGACTTTAGTAGTATATACCACTATAAAATTAATGTACGCATTAAAATATGTTATTATAAATCCACTGTCTTTATTATATAAATTAATGGTTAATATTTATAATTTTTGATCTTTTTAATCTTTTTAATCTGCAAAATATTTCTAACTAACATTAATTGATATTGATAAATAACAGCCAAACAAAATAGTATCCATTATATTTGTCAACGATATAACAGTAATAACTAAATATTTATGTATATTTTAATTAGTTATTTCTGTATGTTTTTAATGGTATATTACGTGCTATCATCGTACATACTAAACAATATACTCACCTGTCATCACTTGATGATTCGCTTGAGTAATCTTCTTCATTTGTGTTCATAGATGTAGCTGTCGATTTACTTGATGTGATTTTCTAAATGGAAATATAAAGTTGATGTACATATTATGCGAAATAAATTTATTTTTTACAATGTTAGGCATTTTTATGTTATTATTAAAAAATGATCTTTAGCATAAATTTATAACCTGATAAGACACACATAAGTATATAACCTATATTATACACAAGTTCGCAAGAAAAGTTTGATACGTGTGAGGTTACAATGAGTCGTTTGAGCAACAAAACTTACAGATAATCGTTTCCTAACACTTCGAAAATTGCGTCGGAACTTCTGCAGACAACTCCGATTTGGAATTTCTCTTTCACGGTCAGCTAACAAAAATATAATTACAGTTGACATATACATGTTTTACATATTTTAAATTGGTAAGATTCTAGACTTTAGTGTAGTAAATTTGTAGTATTTTATTACATAATGATTTCCATAGATATATAATATTATTACTATGATTTATATAATAGTCCTAATTTGTATATTTTTATAATAATATAATAATTTTGTAACCAAACTTTTCAATAGCTCAATGGTTTAATAACTTTTGAAAATTTTGATTAATTCTTGCTATAGTATAGATACGAATACAAGGTATTTATATTATTATATAATTATTATTATATCATTTTAATAATGCTACAATATTACAATATTATTTAATAAAAACTACAGTGAAAAAGACATAATAATTGTCTTTAATTAAAAGACAAACAATGTCTTTGGTATTTTTATTGAATATTATTCTAATGAAATATGCATAAATATTAAAAATTATATTCTGGTTTATTTTTCAATTGCATTTTTCGATGAACTTTAATTTGCTGTTCATCAACTTTTTTCATATAAAAGATTGGAATAAGCACTGCAATAACATGCGCAGGAATAACATACAATTTGTATTATCCATTTGAATATCCTAATCGAATTTGAATGATTTATTATTTTGTACAGGCCGGGACAATAAGAAAACACTAAAAATTATATGTATATAAAGAATTTCTAATTAAATGATGTATAAACAAAAAGGCATACCAAGTTAAATGGCGTAAATTTAAACTTTATCACAATTTCCAAAAATCAAAATAGTCAAAGCGGGATCCAAAAAATTGAACGTCTAAAATGGACATTTTTCCCTTGTAACTTGAGGGACACTTGACTTTTAAAATTATTCACTTAATGTGAAAATTATAACGATCTCTTTGTTTTTAATACAAAAGTCGGTATCAGGGTAAAAATTAAAGTTTGTAAAGTAATTTTCAGCAAAAAAACGATCTCACATAATGGAAGCATCAAAGTTAATTTAATTACTAATTAATGGGCAGAATGTTATTATTGTAATATACAATATTTTTATTATTTTATTGTTACATTATGACTTACGAATAATTAATGTAAAATACCCAACAAAATGTAAAACTTAAAGTTATAGAAATCAACTAAGAAATATAATCATATTAATATATAATATATATTATAGTAGTATATGAAAAAGCATTACTATAAATATGTATAAAACCTCTTCCAAAAGTATTAATTAACAACTTTCATAAATATTTTTCAATTTAAAGGTAATTGAATCTAAAAGTTGTTACGGTTGGTTCATAATTCTTTGAAGGATCATTATAAAGAAATTGCATAAATGATATACTATTTTCATAGTTTGTACGAATAAAGGAAAAATGTTAATAACAAATTGGAGTACAATATTATACTGAGCTTTATGAGCTTTACCTTCATAATAAATAAAACATTACATTATTATTACTTTAACTAACAAATGTGGCCACATATAAATAATACAATATGAAGTTGATGATAGTTGTACTATATGTGAAGCTTATTCAATTAACCAAAATGAAATCCCAAGAACCGACAAAATTCAGAAAGTTTATTTGCATCCGTTAAGTGAACACGTACTTTAAACTGACATATTTTATTACTCTGATCGAAAATTGGAATTATTTTTTCAACATGGCAGTCACATTTTGTCTCAATTTTAAAGAGATTTGTACTAAGTGGTAGTCCTATTGTATTATGTCGTAGTAAATTTGACACCTTAGGAGTATTTGGAAACTTTAAAACTTTTGTTGTCGAATATGATCTTGAAATACTTTCTCCAGAAAAGTTGGGGGTTTCAAATTCAGTTTTTGTGAGGCAAGATTTATCCAAACCATATGCATTAGGAATTGGATAATCGTCCTCGGAAAACCCCTTGACAACGGTACTTGTACGAACTCCACTGTCTGAATAAACCATACGAAGTCTAGAACTCATAGAAGCAGTTGGTGATTTTGTCACTGAAGGGTCACATGGCAAGAAGCTCTCTTTATCATAAAAATCCCCACATTTATTTATTTTTACTTGTGAGTGATTTGAAGGAGTGGATCTCTCATATTCAATATTTTGATTATTAAATAAACCATCTGCGTTATTTGAGGAAGATTTGATTGTATTATATAAAATATCGGTTGCCATACGTGATGGAGGCTGATATACCACACTAGAGGCCTTCTTATAACGAGTTGGTCGTCTTAAAAGAGGAGGTATAATTCTGCTTGGTAATATTAGACGATGCCAGCGTTTCGTTTGCATTGGTGCCGAGTGACTTTTACGATGAAATAAACGACAAGAGCGGAATCTTCGTGTTAAAAATTTCCCATGAGATGGCCAATTACCTGTATCTTCAGGAAATGGCTTATGAAACACAGCTTTCTCCATTAATTCTGGAATTCGATCTTCCATGCAGCTCAAAGCATGGTTAATTGAACTAAAATTATGTCCAAAAACAATAACTCGACGGCGCGGTAACCCTCTAATAAGTCGATTCTCGTTTAGTTTGCAAATATGTAATTTGCAGTTAGTAGACACCTCAATGCTACGTATTCTGCGATCAACAAAAGCATCATTGTGTTTTATTTTGAATTTCTTTAGTTTATCTTCTTTGATATATTTCCTTCCTGCTTCCGCTAGAATGTGATGCCGAAACGGCATTATGCCTTCGTCTGTTTCTGAAGGGAAGAAATATGTAAAAAAAGAATAAGAGCAGGGAAAAATTGATGTTGGATCCATTTCTACAAATTCATTTAAATCTGCTTTTAAGTCTTCCGGTTCATTGGGTTCCAACGATTTTTTTATTGATGCAACATTTTTTGGAATTGGTGGTGGAGGTTTAACTCTTGAATCAGACTTAGGAGCCCTTTGAAATAAAGGTGTTTGATGTGTTGGATTTATTTTAGAAGGTGGAATTATAGGTTTTGGATCCTCTTTTGATTTTTTACTAGATTTTTGGGCTGAAGAAACTGATTTTATTTCTTTTTGTTTCGAGTCATCATTCTTTTCAGGCTTTGAGATTTTATCCTCTTTTGAAGAACTACTACTGCTGCTACTCTCAGCCTTACTGTTCGTGCTACTTTTTGTTCCTGCCTTAGATTCCTTTTCACCAGAATCCTTTGTAGTTGCAGCTGTGGAAGACGATTTATTTATTTTTTCTTTTGATGAAACATTTGATGATTTGCTTCCCTCAGTTTCCTTTTTCGAAGAATCATCTTCGTTACTATCTTTTTTATGAGATTTTCCGGAGGATTCTCCACCTTCTCCGGATGTTGAAGATGAACTGGAAGATGGCAGAATTGAAATAGCGTTAGGAAGCTTTGTATCTTCCTTTTTTGATGATTTTTTCGATTTCGATGTTTTGGAAGATTTTGAATGTGAAGATTTTTTATCTTCCACTTTAGAAGAGCCAGAGTCTTTTGTTCCATTTTTAGAAGAACTGTTTGAGGAATTAGATTCATCACTACCTTTTTTTGATTTTCCAGATGTTTCACCATCATTCTCAGCAGACGTCACTGTACTTGCAGAAGGAGGTAAAATGGAAAGTGCCGGTGGCAAATCATCTTCTATTTTTGGAACTTCAGATGCCTTATTTTCGTCCTTGAGTGATTTTTTCGATTTTGATGTTTTAGAAGATGATGAACTTGAAGATGCATCACTCTTATTTTCTTTCAGCTTAGATGATTTTGTTTCACATTTTGAAGTACTAGATCCACTACTTCCTGTTTTTCCTATTTCTTTAGTATTGTCAATATCTCCCTCAGCTGAAGTTGTGGTGCTTCCTGATGGTGGTAAAATGGCTAAAGCAGGTGGAAGATCCGTTTCTTCCTGTGGTAGTTCTGCCTTTTTAATTTCTTTTTTCGAACCTTTTTTGGAAGATTTTGAAGAAGACTTTGACGACATGGAGGATGAACTCGATGTTGAATGTTTTGAGTTGCCAGAGGGGTCTACTACTTCAGGTGATTTATCTTTATTTGGCCCTTGTGACTTTAATTGCATTTCTGTTTCTGGCTCAATTTCTTTTTTTGATTCAGATTTAGTTTTCGTATCAGTTTCACTATTTTCATTAGAAGACCCAGTCGAACTTGCAGAACTATTTTCAGATATTTCCTTTTTAATTGAAGGTGTTTCAATTTCTTCTTTTTTTACTTTTATAGGTTTCTTATACGATGCTTTTTGTATCATGCCAGGAGGCCATTCATGTACATCAGGAGGTTGAACATTATAGTATTCATCATTTTTTGAAACCCAATCGCAACATTTTTTATTAGGTAGTTCCTGTTGCGCTTTTATTTCTCCCAATAGAGTTTTTACTACAGCCTTGTTTAACTGTGTGGTTGTGAAAGCCGACTTTGGATTTACTTCTCGTGCAGCTATTACATCTTGTTTACCAGTAAAATATTCTGGTTTGTATTCAGGTTGAGGTTTCACAATTTCTTCTGGAATATCTTTAAGTACATCCTCTGGTTTTTTTACATGGAATTCTTCATTTTTACCATGCCACTCAGTGCACATAGAATGTACTGTATTTTTTCCGATAGCAATCTCTCCAAACTGTTGTTTCAGTAAATTATGTTCGGTATCCTTCGCAGCATTACTAGTGTTTGCAAATATGTTTTCTCCATTAAGATGTCTCTGTGAATTACTTTCATTATTATATTTTATTTTTCTAAGTGTAGGTTCGTATAAAGTAAAAGTTGAATCTGATGATTCATATTGAAATCGGTTTCTATTTGAATTAGAATTAGCATCATAAATTTTTAAGGTATTTGTTGCCTCTGTAGCTGTTCCACTCTCATCTAGTTCAATTATTTCTAGAACATGAGATGATTTCGTAAGTGTATTACCTCCCATGGAGAATGTATTTCCGTTTTTATCAATATTTAGTTAAAAGTGATTATAAATAAAATTAGAAGATGTTTAAATACTTCAAAACTATATTAATCAATTGTAATAAAGTAATTGATTAATAAAATGAAATGAAATAAATAAAAAGCAGTTTATTTCATAGACTTTTATTATTTGTTACATTGATGCTGTTGAAAATATATAGAGAGATAAATATGTAACATCTATAAAAAACTAGTAAACACTAAAATATAAGGGAACAAAAATTTCCGAAAAAATTATTGGCAATTGAAAATTTTTATAGAAGCAATTAAACTCAGAAGAATACATAATTAGTACTTTTAAAATAAACAAAGTAATATATGTATAATAATAAAATTAATACCATTTATATCATTACCATTGAAATTTTACTGAATTGGTGTTCTCCTAATATTTAAGTATTTTTCAATTTTTAATAGCAACCAATCTAACAACAAATACTTGGCTATGCTTTTTTAAATGTTTTTCCTTTGAGGAACTCGTATCTTGACTTTCATTTTCCGACGCCGTTTTTTTCGTTTTTGTTTTCATATCAATCACGTTTTTTAGCAAAATATGACTATAATAAATAATTTAATCCATATAACGTAAATAATAACATATAAATATTTATAAAATTCTGAAATATATTTTGTTATGTTGAAATAGTATTTCCTGAATGATATGAGTTACACCAAATGTTGTGAATTTTATTCGTATAATTTTAATATAAACGTTTGAATATTATTAAAAAATATAAACTTAAAAACATCTTGCCTTCAACAAAAACCAAATTTATTGTGAATTTGTTACATTTTGGTTTAATCTCATATTATATGGCTTTTTTTCTAATGTGTGGTTTCTTTTTCACTCACTTCTGAGCTATTATTTCGTAACGTATAATTAGATAATACTATCGTACCGTTTTTATTGGTTAAAAAGTTCGGTCATTTTTTCAAAAAGATTAATTTTATTCGGAATATGTATTTTCCATAAAATGTCAGTATATATCTTTTAGGCTGAATAACAATATAACAATAATGCATTGATTTTGAAGGCAACAATAGGCTTGCAGCTGAAGCCGCGTCAGCGGCTGAAGCTGCATAGACGATTGTTGCCTTCAAAATCAATGCATTATTAATATTGTATCTAATATATTGATTTACGTATATCCTATACGTTTTGTTCAAAAGCCGGCAACAACGGTTATTGTTGCCGCCTTTTATTCATTACAAATTTGTTGTTGCCTTATGAAGTTAGATACAATAATACTGCGTAAGTAGTACTTCTGTTTTTCATTTAGTTTACAATCTTCCACCTAATCTTCGTGAACTTTGCGTTGAAGGACTTTCTGTGTTTTCGGCGAGCATTACATTTTTATTACATTATATTATGTGTCAAGCTTTAATATATTATATTTTTCTTCTAACATAAATGGCGTAGTATATATGTATATATAAGATATTAATAATAAAAATTTCGCGAAAATTATACGAGTCTTTATAACGGGAATTGAACCCGAGTCTTTCACTTGCCAGGTGGATATTGCGAGTATTACTAATATTCTTCTGTTTAGTATTCCAAAGTGATACTAAAAGTTTACTCATAAAATCTAGTATCTCGGAGGCTTTTGTAGCTAAAAAATAACGATGGTAATTGCGCCACAAGGATTTTAACGATAGTGATTAAAAATGTATGACATATACATATATGTAAGTACTGCTAAATGTGTTAATGTCATAAATATATATAGCTATCTATTATAAACTCCATTCCTATTAAATAACGTCATTAAACAGACATTTAAATGTGGAAGACTGTTTTCGATATGATTAAGTAATTAATTAATTTGTCAAAAGTTGTTTCAAATTATTTTAATTCTCGTTTCAACTATCTTTTTAGGTTACAACATTCCTGAACCGTCGCCAACTATAACATGTGAGTGTTGTAAATAATATTTTATTTGGCATTACATTTTTCTTTTACCTCTATTCTCCTAATTTATGAGGTGAAAAATCCGCCTCCTCCTCCTTGCATGACCAAGATAATTATAGTCATGCAAAGATTGTTGAAATTGCTGTAAGTCCATTATAATTTATTGTCAATGTCAGTCAAATTTGAAAATAAAAATTTATTTGAAAATGTAATAATCAAATCTATTTTAGTTACAAAAGAATAATCCTAATTAAAAACCAGCTAAGGCTAAGCCCCTAATCTATGAATATAATTATAATATATACAGGGTGTTCGAAAAGTTGCTGTGCAGTGTCAGTGATCAATATTAAATATTCTAATAAGAGATATAAGGCTGTGCAGTGATCAATATTAAATAGTGGTTCTGTCATTGGATTAATATCTTATAATCATTTAACCTATAATACCTTTTTTCGATCTAATTTTACCATTCCGTATTTAGGAGAGAGCGACCACCAGCCAAGTGAAATAATTCACCTTCTTCATGATACAGTGCACATCTTCATATTTTTTAGAAATAATTGGTATACCGAAAAATCAAAGAAACTTCGTATCACAGTCAATGGAGTTGAATACATGAGCAATTTGAATGACCTCATTCGAATGTATGAGAAAGAGAAAGTCAATTCTTTACGCCGCACATCATTATCTCATGCCGCTGTTTACCCGGGGCCCATTAATCGCCAAAAAGTCAGTTTTATGGCTCAGGTCTTAAATGATAAGACAGTAGCTGCAGGACAGATGGAGCTACATCCACAGCGGACTTATTAAAGATTTTCTTGAAATGCTGGAAAATTGTAAACATCAAAGATGCACTGGCCCACACCAAACTCAGAGATTCAGGCCGCAAACCTTTTTATTCAGCAAATGATGAATGTCTTAAAATCCTCTAACTTGTGGCTGAATTAGTTTCTGAAATGCGTGGAGGTATATAAAAGGCGAGTGTCTGTATCAATCCTTGATGTCCGAAAAGAAGTCTGCTAATGTTTCTACTTTGAAGGGCCTGATTCATCTCATAAAACACCTGTTGTCAACTGGTCATACTTATGTACTCCCTGAACATATTCAGTCAGATCGTCTTGAGGCAGAATTTGGGATATACAGGCAACTAAGTGGGGGGAAAGTATTACATAGCAGTTGGACAGATTCTGTCAAACCTTCAGTTGCAAAGGCTCAAACTGTTCGACCGACTGAAGGTTGAGAAACCAATCCCACACGAGCCGTCCACTTGTTGTTCGTCTGACTTTTCAGACGAAGAACTTCTTCTTTTAGATGATGCTCTCGAGGCTGTAGGCACCCTTACCCCTGAATTCACTGCATCCTTGTATTATGCATGTGGCTGCATTGCTTTTAAAGTAGATACCTTGATCAACACAGAGGTCAGAGCACTGAATCGGAATTTTTACAACAGGTGTCTCGTGGTGGTCTCGCTTACTAAGCTCCCAGTCTTTTTTGATTTGGTCGATCCTGCTGGATGGTGTTTTCGGAAATAACAGTCTATCATCAACATTACCAAACATATTGCTCTTCACGATTTACTCGTTTGTTTAAATGTCTTAGTGATTCCTATTTTTGCGATTTTGGTGATAAGTTGGCAGTCATAAGCCGCAGATTTGTTAATATTTTTACAAGGATTTTATTCGTTCTGCCAACGAAAGTTTCTTAGCAGCTACTTCCACCTCCTCTCTTTCTTTAGAAAGGTGAGAAAGCGTAATCCTGTACTATAATATTATACATACACTGTTGTCATTTTCCTTTACCTGTATGATCAAGATACTGAGACTGATTTATTCGCATTTTAGTATTATTTACATTTTATGTACGTTTTATTTACATTCATTATATTATTGTATCGCATTCATTTTGCATCCTTGCACGATGCATTTATGCCTTTATTGTAATGGTATAGTTCATATATTTCCATGACGTTTTCATCTGTATCAAAATAAAACTATTTTCTAACACTCTAACTGAGATAATCATTCCTGTTATTTTGTTATCAGCTTACCACATCGACAATATTAGACGTGAATATAGCACGCGATTTTTATATACTATATTATGTAATAAAAGATCTGACTGAGATGTATGGAAGGTTCAATCTCTAGATTAATTTACTTGAAGTGACTAAGTACTCAAGCTTTAAAAATGGGGCAAGTTCAGTTTTTCAAAGTCATTAATCATGACACCATAGTTAAGTACTAATATTCTTGACATTTTTTTAAATGTTCATATTAATTTCAGTTCAGATTCTAATCGTAATCTGTCTGTCTTTAAAAATTTGTATAAATTTAGTACAATTTTATCTCATCTAATAAGCAGTTTTTTTAGTTTCTTAATACCTTCAGATATACTATTATAACATAACAGTGAGAATATAACAATTTATCAAGCCAAACGAACCCTTTCGAGTAAAACGAGACAGGATAATTAATTTCGGACCGAACCGGGGTTAGAACACACTCACACAGACTGCCATCTGATTGACAGACCAGCAAGCACCCTACCTCTGGGCTACCCCGTCTCTAGAAGTAATAATTTATGAACAATGTGAACTATTCTTATACGCATTTATTAAAGCATACATTCCAGATAAGTAAAAACATTTGGAGCAAACATAATTATTACAAGCCGAGAGAAAATATGTAGGTAAATAGCATATTCATTAATTACATGCTATTCAATGAGTCAAACAAGAACATCTTAGCAGATTAAGCAGTAATTACTACAGAATTCAGATTATTTACTCTTGTACAACATGAAATTATTACATTTGGTATTGAAAATTATTCACTTTTATAAAATAATTGGAAATGGATGGGCAGCAAACCATCTGATGTTGGCAACCCAGTGACATTAACAGCCACTCTGTCTTTGCCGCCAGAGCCACTTCTATTGAGTTGAATCTTATCCTCAGCAGTTCTATCCCCAATCGTAACTCGCAGTTTTGTCTGAAAACTTTGTCTTTTATGATTAGCCCAAGTGTATTTGCAATTGACAGAGGATAGTTGGAAATTCATATACCCCAACGTCCACCGTTTGGGCCATAGCACAATAATAAAATACCACTCGTCTTGATGACTGTTTGCAATGATTGGACATCCTTCAATTCCTTGATAAACTTTCTGTTAATTCACCAGTTTCTTCTAAACATTATCATTAGTCCACTTTTCTCGGACCATATTACTTGGCCTGAAGGTGAATACACCATTCTTGGAAATCTGGTAAGGTCCAGGGCTGAGTTCTTGGACACCCTCTTTTGCCAGCATTTCTGAAAATACATATTATGTAGTGTATTTATAGCAATGAAAAACTGATAGTACATAATATTATAGAAAAATGAATATTGTTTTAACGACAGATATCACATGAAATATGCATAGAATACATGAACATTTTCGTTGCGTTAATTTCAGTCAATCTGTTTTAATATTTCACTGAAAAGCGAATATCCGCCAAATTTGAAATTCTGGGCATTTTGATTTGTGTTAGTGATAAAAATTTGCTGCGCACATGTATTTAATTTTTATCAATATAATATTGATATGGAATTAAAAATTGTTTTAACTTTATAGATATTTTAAACTAATAAATCAATTAGCCCCTAAGCAAATAATATATGAAGATTTTGGTTTACCGATATAGGCTGTTTATAGCATAGAGTAATTATACAAAGAGTGTTCACTCTTATCGATTTCATATACATTGCTTTGTAAATTTTCGTGAATAAAAAATCGTTTTATTTTAGTAAATTTAATGTAAATGTGTGGGAAAAAAGTAGTATTAA
>JAYRBW010130945.1:0-16014 GCA_036023295.1 Invenusta paracnida
TACGCCTTGTCGACTATACGTGTGGTTCTAATCGTCTACTCGTCTTGACAGTATGCGTCCATACGTTTAGTTTACTTGTCAATATGGTTAGACACTTGAAAACTTGACGCGTCAATACCCCTAGTATTTTTGGTACACAATTTTCTAACTTTTTTCGGCAATACGCCTTGACGACTTTTTTTATAGTGTAGGAGTTGCTTTTCAGTAAAGTTAATTATTAAGTATATTTGTAATTATTAAATAATTATATATTATATATATAAGTTTTATTTATAATTGTAATTGTATGGTTATAACTTATAATTATATGTATTAAATTGATTATAATTAACTATAAAGCACTGACTTATTTATTATACTTATAATAGAAAATATGTTTATTAAATGTTTATTTTATTCTAAATCCATGTATGTTTTGATACAGTCAAAGGTATAATATACCTTAACAGTACGGTATAATATTACCATTACGAATAATAATAATTACGAATAATAATTACCATTACCAATAATACCATTACAGTATAATATACCATAACGGTATATCATTTATTTCAAAATGATAATTTATTTAAATTTAATTGCAATTTATCCAGTTTTTTTAAATTAAATTGATAAACTAACATTATTATTAATAATAATGTCAATGATAACAACAAATATGACATACTTATAGGTATACTATGTAATTGTATATAATTATATTGATAATATACTGTAATTTATAAATATAGAAATTCTGTCTATAGTCATAGACAAATATTATTAAGAAGTATATATAGACTATATATATAATATAGGGTTATATAGAGGGACTCCGACTATATATAGGACTAATTATAGTATTACTTAGTCTTAGTAATACTAATAGTAATAGAATGCTATTGTCATTGACTAGCAATTCCCATTGGCATTTGTTCTAGTTTGAATAAATATAATAAAAACTAATTATATAAACTTTGATAAATGCACACTTGTAACAACATAAAATACTATCATAACATAATATGATCTAAAAAAAAAGTTTTACACAAATTATATACTTTGTTATGAAATGACGAAAAGTCACAAATATGTAATAAGTTAATATACGTATCATCTTAAATAGACAGCTCAAATAAGGGTATCGATACAGAGTAATATATATATTGTTCAATAATTTGATATCTACCTTTATGTGCACTATTTACAATGTACAATATATGGGAATTAAATCGCCTTTGAATAACAAGGATTCGTGATTCAACCGCCTTTTGTCAGCTTATAAAATTGGCGCATAGAGTTCTCCATTGATTGTTTTAAACAAAAAGATAATAAAAATATTATGTAAGATTTCTTGAAGATAAAAATATCTTTTATTTATCACTGTTTACTTTCTATTTATTAAAATAGAAAAATCCCTATAGCAGCTATCAATGCAGTCGGTCTTGTTTCAATTTGATTGTATACAAAAATTGAAAATATATATGTAGGTATTTGAAAAGCATTATCTCATTTAAATAATTTATATGGAGAATTCTTATATCAATAAGATTCTTTGTAATATATAATTCTTAAATCCTTTGTGATAATCAGATTACTTTATTATGATTATACAATAATGCATAGGAGTCGGAATCTATAATGCACGAACGATACCCCAATTTAGGCCGTATATTCTCATTAAAATCTCATTGATATTTAACCTATAAGCCTCATGTATTCACTTATTCGATTTTTAAAAAATAACTCAAGAATTCATATTACGCATATGCTTCAAAAATTGAAAATTATTTTTTCCTTGGCTCCATGCTATTAATAATTAAAGAAGATACTAATAATAATAATAATAATAATAATAATAATAATAATAATAATAAAAATAATAATTTTAGTAATGCGTATTTGTACTTAATTTCAGTTAAATTGTCTTTTTGTTTGAATTAGTTAGAATATATATTTAATTTGTAGCTAACAATATTGTATTATGCAATTTAAAATATCTTTATTGTATGAATTATTTCTTTAAAGTCTTTAAAAATTAATATTGTGCAATATCATAAAAATAATACTTTTTAAAGATATTAAGATAAAAGAGTATTATTACATTAAAAATTACTGTCTATTAAAAAATGAGATTAAATTACCATTATAAATAAAAATATTGATATATTTGAGCATAAAATGCAGACATGTGTTACAAATAATACTTAAATAGATAAATAAGTTTGTTAAAAGAGTTTTCATAATTCAATAATAATAATATTGTCTACATAAGAGGCAAAAAAGAAGACTTACTTTGGAATATATACGTAAATAAAACTAAGCATTATTCATTGATAAGTCAAATACAGCATCTTGTTAAGCAGCTACCCAAACGAAGTCAACCCCTAAGAATAAATTTTTCACCGACAGATTACATTTTACACTTAAAGTCTCAATGCAAAGTTAACAAAGAAGAAATACTTATAGTTTTCATAATATAAAAAAGGCAGTACCATATGCATTAATGTAAGATCAATCTCATATGGAAGCTCCCTGAAAAAGAAATAAATTGTGTAAGATATGAATCGATCTCACATTCTGGTGGATAGAAGATTTTTTTCTACATAAAATTATAAGTGGTTTATGTCAGTTTTCCATGAATGGCTTAAAGACAACAGAATAAATGAGAACACCGTAGAGGGTGGGAGTTCGAGGGGGATCGTTTAGCATTTTATAAATATAAATTAATAAGTTTAATGTCATGAGATATATTTGAGCATGTTTTATTTAAGAAATTCTATTAGATGAAACCCTTTAAATTCAATGATAACATATTTCAAGACGCAACAAATAATAATAAGAAAATTTAGTTAGTGCATATTGTAATATAAAGGAAATTTATATTCTGTTTATTTCATTTAAAAAATGTAGTGTCTTGTATTACCACAATCACACTAAACAAAAAAGTACTATGTTTGTGTCTATATCAATTTACAGTACATTACATTTGAATCACGGAGATTTCAAAGACAGGAAAACATAACTTAAACAGGTTAGCACAGAATCTTATTTAAAGAAATGCTTGACAGAAACAGTTAAGACTAAAGGAAGCTATTAATTATTTCTTTTTGATTTCAAGAATTTATTGCTTTTATCTAATTCTATTCATACAGTGTTATTCCTTAGATTTTTTTTAAGAATTCAGTTGCACTGATACATCTAAAGATTGCCACAACTATATATATATACAATCTATATTGTACAGTTGTTATAAACTTATGTATATCCCACACCGACAGTTCTTAAATTTGTACCGGCAAATTTCCAGTGCCAAAACTAAAAAAAAACACTGTAAATAATTGTATATCTCTCTATATTAGTACATAGACTGAGATAAAATACAGGACGTGCCAAGTTAAAATGCAATGTTTATTTTGACGACAATCGATTACTAATAAAAATTTTAGTTAATTTCACGCAAGCCTCTTTTTATTCAATAATAGAACACGCTTACAATAAAGTTTAAAAATAAATATAAATTATTTTCAAATACTATCGTATGTGCCATTATCATAAGAATAAACTATTTATTAAACAATATGTATAAATTTATTTTACTTAAACTATTAATTTTTATATTGATGTTGAAAAATAACAGATTATGTTTTATACTGTAGATAATGTAATTAAAACATATTTTGTAATCATTACAATAATAGAAACATTTACAATTAAAAGCTATTTTATCTACAGTTTTAAAATCTTGTGTATCACCTATTGTCTTTGTTTATTACGAGCATTAATTATTGGTGATATACCTATTGTTATTTTTTTTTGTTTTTTACTTTTGCTTTTGAATCAAATAATGCTGATGTTCCTCAACACAGAAAGTTATAAATTGATATGTAAGTAAAACCTTTGGATATTAATATTTAATATTAATTATTCTAATAACGCTTGTTGTTAACTTTGTTAATTGTTATCTAATGAAGGAGTGTTTAAAATTAAATGTCTATAACAAATGATACGCAATTTATATTTCGATTTTAAAATAAAAAAATTCAAAAGCGTATACAAATAGAAGTAGAGTAATCCTTTATGTAAGTTTTTGGTAATATACTTTTTCCGTTGTAATTTCAAACAAGATTTGTTAGTAACATAATTGTCACAATAATAAATCACATACATTTCTTATACCGAGTAGTCACTTTTTAAATATTTTTATTTGTTAATTCTGGATAGATAAAATAAAATAATATCATTTAGTGTCCTTATAAAAACATTAAAAACACACATTTGAAATAAAATAAAAAAGTGTCCAATAAAACAACTAAAGACCTTCAAGACTATGACGTATTTCAATTCCTGCTAAATAATTTCTTAATTACTCATCCAATCCTCTCATTATTGTTGAATTTGCACTGGTCATTCGTTTTTTCTAACTTTATTTCTAATCCTGCTATCCCGTCTGCTAGTTATTAAAGTTGGTTTTGGAGTCACCCTCAAATTTACTTAAATGATTTGTAAATATTTTATACACTTTCATTAAGATTAATTTATATAGCTTTGTCAATTAGACAATGCAGAAATCTATTGTGGAACAAAACAGAAGAGGATAGTATATTTATGCTTCATGAGAGATGCAATCAGTGTTTCTCTTTAAATCTTAATTAATGTTATACAAGTATTGTTATTATTCTATTATCTAGATTTTCTGTTAGTCGTTAAAAACATAGATTTGGTTATAATACAATTAAAACTAAACAACGTAATCACCAGATGTGGTGAGCTAAGCGTTCTAAATTATATATAAAAATGTTATGATCAAGGGAAAGATTGAGGTCAAGATTAATTTAGATTGTTATTCTTCTATGTATAAATTGATGGTAAAGAGAAAGTTTACAAGATCAAACTTAAGTAGGTACAAAATTAACAAAGTGATTACATATTATGTAATAGTGAGAAAAATAGTGATTTGACAAGATAATGCAGTTTTACAAATTGAACATGTTAGTTACAAGTATGTACTTTTTTCAATTAATCATTACAACAATAAACACACACATACAAAGGTTTGTAGCGCCATACATACAGGTTTTACATACAATGTAACATTACTCATTTTAATTTCCTTGACTTTGCCGTTTTTATTGCTAAATTTTTAAACACATAATTAGCTATAAAATTTATTATAACACCATTCTTCTGCCATACAGGTTATCAACAGATAACATCATAGGAACTATTGATAACCTTTATGACAGAAGAATGGTGCTATATATCTACTACTGTCATGAGTGTTAGTAATATAAAATGTATTGTTAATATATTTTTAGATGAATTAATATAATACAAAAATGGTTAATTGTAATAACAAAAGTATATATGTATGCCTAGTATGTTTACTGTTTATATATACCTACAATTACATCAACACATAGAATTCTGACTATATTGTTGATATATAAATGTATCGTTTGAACTAATTAGGTACATTGCAAGAAAGGTCCTAACATTGTTGGCTTCCCAACTTATTTGATATTATTTTAGATTGCAAATCTAGGTGACGTGATAGTTTAGTGCAATATCGATGGTAATATGTAGTAAATGAATCAGACATCTACATAAAAATGGGGAAAAATATTGAGTTGATATTTTGAATATTGTTTTTTTAAATATTACAAACAAGTTTTTAAATGTAAAAAGCAGAAATATAAATTTTAAAGAACGGAGAATATACTTAAATGTTGGATAACTATTTAACTAATTACTAAAAGTAATTTGTTAAGTTTGCTGAAAGATTAAATGTGCATGTTTAATAAAACAAAATCAAATAAATATAGATTTAATAAACAGCAAGCCATATTGTCTTGTAATTTTTACTTTCAATCTTAAAAAATCTAGTATATATAATATGTGAAATTACTATCTACATAATTAGTTATACATATGAGTCTTATTCATATTATTTTCGTACTATAAATGACCAGCTTTAGATTTTTGTGTGTATTCAATATTGTCGTATATATTTGGAGAAATAAATAACGACACTAAAATGAATAGATATGTTTCTACAATATTATAATACTGGAATAGTAGCGTATACATTAATAAATTGTTCAATATAAAATGTATTTTTTTAAATTTTATTGGCTATTTAGAAAATTTAGAAAACTTTAAGTTTCAAATAAAATTATAATTGGTAAAAATAAACATCATTACCATTTAACGTAGATGATTTATTCCACTGAAAAGAAATTTTAAATACATTTCTATAGATAATAATAGTTGAAGGTATTCATTCTAAATAAATTGCTTTTCCAATCTTATGTAGGGCTTGATTTTTAATTTTTAATTTCAGTTTTTATCGAAAGCTGCTGTGAATCCGGAGAATGAAGAATGTGTTTCTTCACCAAGATGATCGCACCTCGACGCATTCGGACATCCATGCCGAAGTAGAAGATCTGAAGATTGATTGCAAAGCGACAAATTATTATAGTCCTAACTAACTTCACATCCCCATGTAGGAATCAAATGAGTATATTCCTCCGCAGGGTACATCACCATTATTTGTTAAAATTCAAAAAGGCGATGCAGAGTATAACAAGGAATTTATACATTTGAATTTAGAATTTTGAAAATTGAATTCTGAATACTTCCTATGTTCGCATATGTTCGTCACCAAGTCCATTTTGTTAACACGTCAGCTATTGACTATACTGCAGCTCTAGTTATGTAGATATAGTATAATTCCATATCTCTGGTTTGAACCATATTAATATACAGATATATTTTTTTATGTATTTGTATTTCATTTTAAAAATAGATGGCGCATCTGAAATGGTGTTTCGCTCGCATGTATTTAAAAAAAATCATCAAAACATTAAAGAATATTTATTTTAGCAACAGATAATACATGCAAGGAAGTTATATTTAGATTTAGGAATTTCTCCATTGTATTAAAGCACAATTTAGCCAAAAGTGAGCATTACTTATCCTCTCTCTCTTTCTATATAATAGGGCACCCTCGACCCCTTAATGGTATGCTTAATTTTATTGGATTTTTTAAAGTAAAAAGCAAAACAATTAAAACAAAATTTACTCTCCTTTGAGGAAGCGCGCGCCGCTATTGAGGCTATGGCACTTAACATTGTGCTGTAAATGTTCTCAATATAAAATCATTTTATTAAAATGAATACTACTAAAAAAGTAGTATTAAATATTTTTATTAAATTAATTTTAAGAACAAATATATTATATTATACAATTTTAGCACACATTTAAAAGTGTCGGCCTAATATAATTCATTGTTTGTATATCTAAAACAATGTCACTGATTAAACTGTTTTACTGCTGTTCGTTTTTAAAATATTATTTTGAAAATGTTTTCGGGTATCAAAGTAGTATAAGTATTGCACTGTATACAGAATCAATAAAATGGAAACCTCTGTCTTTAATTACTCTTTGGGATCTTGACAATAGTTTTAATTACCACGACAGTACAAAGACTATAGGTATTGATTTCTAGTTAAATATATTTATTCCATAATTTGTTATAATTTTATAATTATATGCTTAAAGTTTACATAAATTGTGCAAATGTTTTTTCAAATGACACATCTTGATCACAATGGCACATTTACCCAATTTGCATGGAAATAGTTACATACAAGTATAATTGAAACTGTTTTTCATATATATTGGTATACGAGTTTAATTTTATCTAAGCTTTTAGGTATAGATTTCAAAATGAGAAATATAACATTTAGTGAAATCTTTTTAATTTGCAGCATAAGTTTGTTAAGTTTTGATTCACCACTGTTAATGGTGAATCTATTTGGAGATAAAATTGGTATAAAAACAATTGTAAAATGTATTTGAAATTTGTTTATTTTAGAGATATTTACTTTAACATTTTCTCTATTCTGTATTCGTGTAATTTTGTAAAATTTACGTGTGCCACAATATACTTACACATATTAAAAATTTGTGATTTTATTTATTATATTACACAATCTATCAATCTATTTTTCCCGTTACATTGCACAGTTACCTTAAAGTATTAATTTTATTTATATAAACAAGCACATACATTAAAATTTGTCAATATGTAAATTTTGAAATAAATAATTATTTTATTAAAAGAAAATGTTTCCAGAGAAGACTACGTTAATCACCATTTCGATATTTATAGGTACAATTCTATCATTTCCTTTAAATAGTGTAATAACGTGAATAATATTATTATAAGCTTGTCTTTATGTTGCATTGAAATAAAAATAATAATGCCAAGCATATACAAAAAAAAAATTAAGCCCGACAATACAAAGCAATTGAAGTAAAACAGTTGTCAAGAATACTTTTAGTCTTATTTTAATATTTTTGTACTAATTCAATCTATCTTCATGGACTACTAAAATAGCTTTTGTAGTTCGTGCAATGAATTTTGAAAAATTTCCTTAAAAAGTATCTTTTATAAAATTCATTGAATTAATAATAGTTACATGAGTAATGACAACATATTTTAAATTTTTGCGTCAACGCAATGCAAGGCAGATTACTGTAAACTTGTTAACGAAATATTTGTAAGTTATTTACTCATTTATTTAGCAATGAAATGCAGTAGTACCTACAAACCAGACTGACATTTTATACCAAAATGATGTCATATTTTTGGGAAAAATTAGTCAGTTATTTTAATGTAATTTAAAAAATATCAAAATTTTTTGTTTTAATAGTCTAATTTTAATATTGTTTAAAAATGGATATTTAATATTTGTATAGAATATTGCATTTATTAACAAATTTTCCATAGTTTCACTTTATTGTACATCTTAACATGTTTTCACACCCGCATGTATTTATAAAGTTCCAAATAGTGTAATTGTAGTAATTTGACAGAGTTTCTAATCTTTAAAATTAAGACTAAGCTTGTAGCATCTTCAATTAAAGCTTAATTCTTGGATGACAGTGATATTAATAGCATTGTCTAAACTAGAGTTTACTGGATAACAATTTAAAGCAAAATATATTCTCTTTGCTACTTAAAAATCTGCGTTAGGGGGCATCCATATAGTGTGCACGCATCAAGAGGGGGGGGGGGTGGGTATAAGGCAAAATGCGTGCATTTGAGTGTGCTGGGGAGGGGTGTAAACAAAATGCGTGTGCACTTCTTTGGTTAAATATTAGTAATGTTATTTTGTTTAAATATACTATTTTAATTATAATCTATACGCACGAACCGTAGAACTATAAATGTTTTAAAACGTAATTTTTTCAATTTATATATTTATAATAATAATTTTTTTTGAAATAATACGTTCTATTAATGTTTAATTCAGTTATTTTAGATAATTATGTTATATGCAATTCGCATTTTATTTGTGACTTTATACTATATTATATTTTTGATTAACTAAGCATGGGGGGGGGGGGGTCTGTAAAAGCGTACAGGGGGAGGGTGGGTGTCAAAAAAAATTAAAATATGTGTGCACACTATATGAATGCCCCCTTATAGGAAAAAGTTTTTAAAATAAATCCAAGTGTTTTTGATAGGAAGTTATCTTTTTTAACAAAATTAACAGAAGAGAAACCTGCAAAAGAAATGTAACAAAAAGAAGCATTATATTTAGTACCAAGAATAGAATTAACAAAAACAGTTTATTTAAAATAGAGTAAAGAATAGTAGTAAAAAATTATCTGAGATAATTATTATTACAAATCTCAATGTAAAATAAGCACCAAGATGAAGATATATTGTTTATGCAGTTAAGAAGATACATCAGAAGACTTTATAAGAAAAGAGATAGGTAGCTGAAAATTGAGTAATAAATGACAAAAGGTAGGTTTTATAAATACAGATATATGAAATTTATTATCAATGTAAGAAACACTAATATAAATAAGAAATAAAATGATTGTTTTCTTCTTCAAAGGTAAATGAATATTTTAAAGATGAAAATTCATGTTAAGAAAAAGTAGTGTCAAAAGCAAGACTATTAACAATAAGAAAGGTATCATCATAATGCTGATAAAAATAGGTTTAGTTAGACCAGAATTAATTTAATTGGCTTCATTTTAGCTAAGATTATAGATTTGCCAGTATAGGACCCAAAGGTGACCCCATAACAACACCATCAATTCATTTTAACATAGGATTATTAACAGAAAATTCACTAGAGGTAACATACTATAAACGTTTTTTATTCTTTATATCAAGATCAGATTTAGAGTTATTATTATTGTTATAAAGATTATAGCAAGCAATTATTATGTCAAAATCAGGTTTAGAGTTAATGTTATTGTTATAAACATAGCAATCAATTATATCATACTGATACTGATAATGAGAGCCCAAGTTGAAGTGGCCAGTGTAGTTCAGTTTGAAAAATATTGTAAATGTTTATTTGTCATTACTTTAAACACTAAAATACTAAGGCAATTTTATGAGCATTTTCCAAAAGGAATTTTAATAGAACACTAGTAATTATCTAGAATAAGGCAGTATAGATTTTTTTGTAAATACTTGTAAGATATTAATATTGTATAAATGTTGATATTGATCTTTAAGTTATAAATAAATTAAACTATTACTCACTTGCTACCTATTTATATACAATTTATTGAAGTAATAATTTGATTTGGATAATTTAAATATTAATAATAAAATTAATTAAAATTGACAATTAATTTTAATTAATCAATAAAAGATAAATACCTAGCTCTTTACTATTGCTTTGTGGATATTATATACATCCAGATATACACTGTTTCTCAAAATGAATGGAAATAATATCACTATTAGAAGTAGAAAGCTTTGATTCCGATCAATAATTTTATTCTACTTATATAGCTTAGTTCTGCTGAAGCATGCAAAGCTCAACATCGAATCAAATCAGGCTTATACAATTCAAATATTATCATTCAACATGCAGTAAGCGCACAATACTAATAAATAGACAACCAATGTTCATTTCATAGCACAAAGGAGACTCCCAACATTAATTAGTTTGGTTGCTCATCAAACTGCAGATTTAAAAATCGAAATGTTCATTAACATTCTGTAGGTATGACTTTTCATAATTTTCAGAACGAATCGAAAGGAAGAAAAGTACTTTAAAATGGGTTTGGTACTCGGTTTGTTGAGAAATAAACAGTCAGTGTTAGAAATTTCACAGGGGTTGAATGTTCCAAGAAACACAACATACAGGTAGTTAAGAGATCGGAACAGAGGAAATTTCAATTTTGCAAAGTCGCCTGGAATGCCCTAACACACACCAAGAACCAATTGACTTCTTGCAAGATAAGCAACAATGCATCATTTATCAAGTGCTCTACAACTAGTGCATTATTGATCAAAAATAAAATGCATTAAAATGAAATATTTCTATTCTTTTTGAGAACCAGTGTACATTATGAGTAATACTTATACAATCAATGTTAGTTAATTGCCATTACCTGACACACTTAAATAGTTTTCAAATTCACTCAACAATTACTGTTCATATTTATAAATACTTCCCAATTAATATTTATACAATTTTAAACTTATTATATTAAAAATAATTTATATTTGAATTCTTTTTAATATATAATCAAGAATTTTTATATTACTAACAGTGTGTCCACAAATAATGTGGATTTGTGTCCAAATTTAGTTGAACAATATTGACAGCTTTAAAAATCAATTTTGTATTTAGTACACTTTTATTTCCTTTTTGTATACTAGTTATTATGAACTATTTTTTTAATATCTATTATGCTACACATGTTACCTATAAGCTACATATAAATTAAAAACTCCTGTATGTTTCAATATTTATGATAAAACGTCAAAAATGTTATATGTTTTTAGAAATTATAATGTTTTATGATATTAGCTAATTATAGTTTACTATTTCTAATATTTCGCCAATTATTTACTATTTTATAAACAATCTTCAGCCTTAATAGTAATTGTTATCAATACATTAGTAATATTTCTACTAAATATGCTAAAATATATACGAGTTGAGAATGGTATTTTCGACAATTTCCCCTACCCTTATCCTAATTTTGTATTTGTTTTTCTTCATGAGCTCTATATGGTTTATTTTTTGTAAGTACAAGTTGTAACACTAATATAATTGTCACATATCGAACGTTATTTTTGTCACAAACTGCATTTGTGCAATTTTTTAATGAGATTGAAACAATTATAACAGACCTCTTATCTAATTATGGTGCAAATGATACAACAAATTGAATACCTGCAGCATGTATTATTTTTACTTTATTGTCAGCATGTTGTTTCTTTTAATTTAGCTTTTGTGTTAAAACATTTTATTATTATTATTGTTATTAGTTTTAATTTATGTTAATGTCTATAATGATGATTGTAGACATTTGTGTATTAATTGTCATTTTTGGTCTAAAAATATGAAAGTATTATAAAATAGTTCATTTGATATATAATACTTATATTAAAATGATAAAGTAATCAACTTGAAAATTAACTTTGCTGTATAATACCTACATACTACTTTTTGTTATTTTATTTTTCAGGTATAATCTATGACATAATTGTTGAACCACCGAGCATTGGTTCGACAACTGATGAAAGAGGCAATTCAAAACCCGTGAGTACTTTACTTAAAATACCTAATTGAGATATAGTTGAAACGTACTTTTTAATAAATATTTTAATACACTTCCAATTAATTGCCATAATCCTTTCCCCAACAACCTAAAGAATCCCATTAAAATGATTTCAACCATTAAGGATAAACCAGTTACATCAGTAGTATATACAAAGATCAGTTTATAAAAATCATTGGTTTGTATTATAGGCAGTCTCATAGACGTCAGAAATTTGAGATATATATTTATAACATTAAGTTTTCATGGATGTTCTTTAAAGTGATATCACTCTGCAAAAAGTGTAATTGACAGTTTAATATGTATGTTTAAATTTATTATTGTCTGTTTCGAGTAATGTGAATGTAGTCATAGAGGGAGATCCATGTAACGGATTAATTCGATAGTCTGACTGATTCTAAACTTTGTTTTAATTAACAATATTCTTTTTATTTTGTGTGATTTAATTTATCTCGTAATTTGCCATAGTTAAAAAGATACCTACCTGAAATTTAATTTGTTCATCGTTTTTTAGTTCTACACATTTTAAGTAGTATTTTCTAGAATCACTTCAAGTTAAATTATGTATATCTTACTCTCACTTTTATCAGGTTGCTTTTATGCCTCATCGTGTTAATGGCCAGTATATCATGGAAGGTCTAGCATCCAGTTTCCTGTTCACACTGGGTGGCCTAGGCTTTGTCATTCTAGATCAGACGAACAAAGTAGCCCTACCGAAGCTGAACAGAATTCTACTATTTGTTTTTGGATTCCTTTCTGTTCTAGTCTCCTTTTTTACTGTTCGCTTGTTCATGAGGATGAAAATGCCGTGAGTTATTTTAAAATTGGATTGTTTAGATTATTCGTAATAAGTTAAAATTTGCTTCTAATTTCTATTATTTTTACACCATTTTCCCTCATTAATAAAACATTTTTAGTGAATGCGAATAAATGTAAACGTTGAGTATGTAAATTAGAATAGAAAATATAGTTTAACAATCATATTTTTAATATACTTAATAGGAATTGTATAGGTAACTTACATAATTATATTAGATATTGACAACCATAAACAGTTAAGTGATTTATCGAGTAAAGAAATGCTTATATTTTACGCTATGCCTTTTCCCTTTCATTACAGTGGATATCTTCACAACTGAATAATTCTGTGCCTTCGTAATTATTTTTTGAATATTAACTCATCGACTGCTAACACGCATCCTTGATCACAATTACACTGTATTTGGTGTATTTTTATGTATTGGTGTTTTTCTCTACTGATATGCATATATAATTATTATGAGTATACTTAATATACATAGTAGGCTTTTTGATAATCTTGTTAGCATTTATTAGAAATTGTGCTTCATTTTAACTGGTGTTTTTGTTTATTTTATAAATAAAAAACGTTGAAAATTTCACTTTATTTTTCTCAGTTCGATAAGATCCGTTGATTAATTTATTATTTTTAGCATGTCCATATCGGTCAATATATGTTCATCAATATAAATAAATATTTTGTTTAGTAAACTTACTTTTATAATATAAACTGTATAGATATATTGTGGTTAAAGTATTCAAAAATTAATTTAATATAAGTTTATATTAATTACTGTGGCGAATAATTAATTTCTAAAATTGTCACATGTAAACTACTGTAAATTGTATCCTAATATATAACTTCACAATGTCAATTTTAGTTTTTGATTTTTTTAGTTTAGACATCTTAAAAGTGTAATTTCAAAATAATAATGTTAAATTAGTATAATCTTAGATAGATATCAGTTACAACTCTTCTTGTTCATTAAAAACAGTCCAATATAATACTCTTCTTACCGAAAAAATGTTAAATAATACATTAAATACAATATATCTCTTAAACAGTAAATGTGGCATAACAGTTTTATAGGTACAATTGTAGCTGAATATGTATGTTTTATATATTCTTGTGGCACGTTCAAATTGTTAACGAAAGTCTCGATAATTAATTTTATAATAATACTTATTTATACCAGTTTATGCAAATCTTCATTTGAAATACAACAATTTTTTATTGACATTTTCAACGCGATGTACCTATATCATGATATCAATACGAATAAAACTTGACTATGTTTCTTTGAGTATGTAATGACCCGTTAAGTATCGTAAATATTGAATTTATATGTTAAACATTATTAACTATTGCTAAACCATTTTTTTTCCCAAAAAATATTTTATTTTAGTCAAAATATTTTTTTTAGATTTACTTCAAATCACGGACCAGTAGAACTTGTAACTGAAAGTCATGAAAATATTAATGGCTGCAGTGTTATATCTATTTTTAATCAAAGTCATTATTTAGTGTCTTTGAAGTTAATCTTATTAAATATACCTATAATAGTATATACTTTAAACAATAAAAATCAACAATACTTTGACCCAAAATATAAATAAGATATCTGCAATATTTATTTAATAAAAAAATTGTTTCATAATTATATTGTATGTACATTTAATTACCTACATCACATTTCCAAAAAATGTTTTTCTTGAATTTAAGGCATATTTTTCAGTCCGTGCAAGAAGTCTTAAGATATCAACCCACCATATGTTAAGATGTACGTTATTTTTCAGAAAATTTGTTTGAACTGAAAAGGGAAATAAACTGATTTTAATGAAATTATATTTTTTACTAGAAAGTGTCTTATCCAAAGATAAGTCATTCTTTAGTATATTTGGTCTTATCCGTTTAATTATTTTAATAAACATTTTCGATTGCAGTATTTAAGCCCTGAAAAAAATATTTTGCATACCCGGCTCCAGGGGCGTCAAAATACAATCGGTGTCTTTAAATACTTTTGTAATTTTTTTACCCATTTATGTAAATTTAATTCAAATACAACGATTTTTTATCGACAAAAAAAAATGCATTTGAAATCAATAAGAGTCAAAACCTATGTTTATTTATCTATGCTTTAACGTAATCATTTATGCATTGATTTCTAACTTATCGAATTTACATCTTTACTAAGAGTAAATTATTTAATATTTTCATAATTCATTTAAATGCTTTCCGGTATCTCATTTTAAAGTTCACTTCTAAGTTAAAATAATGTCAGCAGAGGATATATCCGGTAAGTTTATCTGAATCAGTTGCATTGGATGATACAATCAATATCTTTAAAATTTGGTTTTGTTTCAGATAAATTAACAGCTGCTTCTATTACTACTGTTTTAACATCATTTTGTTTGTATTTATTATGGAAAAAGTAAGTTCTCACTTTTAATTCTTTTGCATCAGTAAGTATATATACTCAATTTTTATTGATACAGTTTACTTTATATGAACTTATATGAGTAAGGGAGATAATATGATCGCCCCTGTTATGATATATATAATAGGCTTGTTCAGATTTTAGCGTGTCTAACCACTGCCAGGAACATATAAATAAT
>JAYRBW010130956.1:0-16012 GCA_036023295.1 Invenusta paracnida
TATCTCGGAAATATTTTTGAAAACTGTATGTTGTATTTATTGAATATAGCAAGCAATGTTTAATCATTGGTTTCAATAAGAAATCAATAATCACTAGACCTTTTAAACTCCATTGATTTATTTCAATACATCGGATTTTGACATATGACAATGATTTTCATTGACATTTCATGTTAAACCAACTTAAAAAAAAAATTATAAATATATTGGTTTTGATATATGTATGACAAACATTTTATATTTCAGACATTGGATTTTTAACCCATTTTTAAAAATGTATAAAAAATAAAAAATTCCCCGACTAATTTTCAATTTCCCTGACCGCTATGAACCATGTAATATTGTGATTTTTATACTCTTGTCCATCTAAAAAATCAATTTGCTATTTAACTTAATGATATATTTGAAAAACCAATCCATTCTGAACATTCAATATAATTTAATAAAAATAGATAACATTATAATTGAAAATGGATATAATGTAACAATCTGTATATAAGAATACAATAAACATAATTGTTTTCTCAGTATTAGTTTACTTATAATGTACCACGTAAATTCATTATTATCGTCATTATTTATTCTTTAAATTATTGTGAAAAATCATATAAATATTTCGTTTATTTTAAAAATTATATCTAATCCATTAATATATGGTAGCATTCAAAACTGCCAAAACCATATTCCAAATTAAAAGTTATTTAATAATCTCATGCGATTAATTTAATGACGAACTGAAATGGAAGAATTATCGAATAGACAAAATGTTAAACAAACAAACAACGAAACGAATGAAGAAAGGAACGAGAAAACCAAAGTCGCGAGAACGGACGAACCCCATGATGTGATTCTCTGGATGAAGCTGAAGATGCAGTAGCTGTAATGACGGCAGAACCAGCGGCTGCCTTGAATGCTGTCGTACTATCACTACTGGACCCTACTCTTCTTGGCAGACTCTTAGAACGTACCTCTCCCCCTCCTCCAGTCTTGATGTCCTGGAGCTCTTCAGCTGTCTCACGACAGACCGTGCAGTTGGCGCGCTCACAACGTACCACATCCGAGTCAATGACCGCGTCCAGCACGAGTGACTCCCCAAAAATGTCCACTTTAGAGGAGGAGATATCTGGACTAGAAGAGCCATCAGCCCCGCTACTGTCACCGGCGTGACACGAGTGACTCCGTCTGTCATGTTGCTGCGATGATTCCTGCCTCTTGTGACACATTGTTCCCCCTGTGCTGTTGATCATTTCTCGCGTTTGTTTACCACCTCCGGCGCTATGACTATTCCAAATTTCAGACCCAAGCGAGCAGGTAAGTGAGAATGAGGACCTCTCTGGCATACTACCACCACCAGCAATCACGCCACAACCACCACTACCACTACGTCCAAAGTTGTTACCGGGAATTGGCTTAGTCTCGAAACTGTAGGCCTGGTCGTGATGTTGATGATAACAGCCTGATTTAGAGGACCTATTGTCATTAGCAACAATGTCGCGATCTCGATCGGAGTCTGTCTTTTGATGGTAATATGAGGACTTGCTTTGTTGGTGATGATAATTGTAATTTGTCTCTGATGATTTGGACCACTGAGTTTCCATCATCTAATGATTTATCGGGTACATATATTATAATGTATATATTATACGTGTGTATAGGAATACATTATAAAGTACAAAGTACCATTTAGTTAGAAATCATTACTAGATAAATACTGAAATGACTATAAAATGCATACACCGATTTGTGATGATCGAATTATTGATTATACATAGTTAATTGAAAATATCCCAAACAAAGGTAATTATCTGAATTCCACTTTTGCATTTATAAAACAAATCATAGATAAAACTAAGTATCTTAAAATTACCACAATATAACATTAGTTTTTAATGAGGCTTATTAATTCAACCAAATTTCATACTTAATAGTTGACCTTGAAATCTAAATATATTAAAAAATAATATTAAACTTTATATCGGATATACTCTTTTAGTCAAATATAAATATTATTTATCGATAAAATTATGTACTTTTATTTGTTTAAGTATTTAAAAGACAGAGTAACTACATTTTGCAGAAACATCAATTATAAATAATTAAATAACTTTTCTTTTTATATCTGAAGATACAAATTTTGCCTATAAATCGACATTAATATCACATAGGTTAAATAAGCACTAAATACCAATACTAATTATTACAATGGTTTCCAGTGGAGTGGGGTAAACTCACCTTGTCAAGAGTCTTGCGAAGAGCAGTTTTGTCCTTCTCCAGTCGAATGATGGCTCGCTCCATATCCCGTTTCTCATTCTCGAGTTCTGTCACTGTTTTCTGGAGTAGACCCAGACGCTCTATGGCAGCAGTTTTCTCAGCTGAAGACACAGGGAATAGAATAATATATACTATTTTGTCCGTGCTGTATGACATTCATTATTTCAACAACTTAACAAAAACACATTGAAAAAAATGCATTTTTATTATTGTTACAAACCAATAACTTATTAATATATTGTTGAAAAATGAAATCTTTTTATCTGTCCATAAAAGTTACAGTGTAAATTTTGTTGAATATTTCATGATTGATACTGGTCATAGAAGAGAAATGTAAAAACCCTAACAAGGACGAATATTTATTATTGCGTAGAGTTTACAATTTTGAGACCATTTTCTTTTTTAAAATTATTTAATTAGTCTATAATATGTGGTGTTTAATATATTGACAAAATGTCCAGATGCAACAAATGGATCAATGTGCACATAGAAGAGTGACCAAACTAAATGTCTCTTAACCTACATGTGGTTTGCAGGAGTCTCTGTCGAATCTCCTGTTCCGTTTCATCGCGTTGTGCAAGCAGAGAGTCCGTCTGTCTCGAATGCGCCTCCAATTCCGCCCGTCTCACCTCCGAATCCGAGAGTTGGGTCTGCAGATTGTGCACCCGGGTCTGCAGTTGATAGGCTGTCTCTTTAGCTTCGGTGAGGGAGGTGCGAGTTGTATCGATCCGTTCCTACACGACAGAATTACAAAAGATATACGAGACTTCAGTGGCGCGATGAGTATGGCATAGAAATTCAATTATAAATTACTGTAGAACGACGAGTCAATGGTATTAAATGCAGTGCAATTAACATAAGTATAGTGGGATCAATTATTTTAAAAATATGCCATTTGTTTACAGTTAAAATAAGAAGCACTTACGAAATTTCACGAAGTAAATATTATATTTAAGCTATTAATTTGGATATTATATTTTATCACATGAAATAATAGAATCTATAATCAAAGAACTCGCAATTATTATAAAATTAAAACAAATTGATTTCAGATATTTTCTTATAAAATAACGTCATGTTTCCTTGTCACATAGACTGGTTTCTTCGTTTTGATTCATCAGTAAATAAGTATAAGCTTCTGGAATTGCCTATTTAAAAGGTGGTATTGTAGTGAGGTGCTAATCTGTAAGTCTATACAACAAGTTGAATACGGTATTTATATTATTGCGTTGAGCTCTAATCACCGATCGATTGTGTGCATACCAAATTCATATTCCATGTATATACATATATTCTTATTTAAATTATTTCAATAATAATATAATATTAAAATTAAATGAGATTTAAATAATACAAAAAAACTACAATATTAAGAAAATGAAGAGCGAGTTTTCCCCCAAAAGTCAAATATATTTAAAAGTGAAAATATATATTTAATGAACTTTAAGTTTAAATTCTTATCGCCAGTACTTTTCATGAGTGCTTGATACAGTGCATGCTACAATAATTATATATCGAATAGGGTATTCAATACAAGGCATTTAATATGAAAATAAAATCAATTATAGATCACATTTAATTATGACATTACATTTCCTGTTTCCAAGTTATAAAGAGCAATTGCAGATAATTTATAAACATTTTCTCAATATAATTCAAAAATGATTTTGCCAATTTATAATTAAATTTGTTTTTACACAGATGGACATTTTGCAAAAATAATTTGAAATATTACTAAATAGAAAATTACTATAATTAAAAAATATATAAATTGTAGAATTTTTAATTAACATTTTTTCTGACGAGATTTAGTAAGTTCTTATAAGTATGTTATTAATAAGCAAAACGTATTACCAAATTATAATTTCACCAACAGTGGTGGTTACAAGCAAAGAAAATAAAATGAAATTTTGAAAGAGAACCTGACATTACTTTAATATTCTATTCATTAACAAAATCACATTAAAAATCCTACTACGTTTATTTTTTATAACAATATTATGTACAGTAGAGAATAGTAAAAACATCGTTTCCAACATTAGAACAATAAATGTTCACTGTCTGTCATGACAATTTTAAAGATTGGCTATCGATTATTGTGTACTCGTAATTAATATATTTCTATTATAGAAAAAAATAGTTATGCTCGTTCATTAAAGACATTGCTTTTAAAAAACTAAAAAAATTTCCTGCAACAATGCAATTATTGATAAAAGTGTAATATGTAAAATACATAAAACGAGCAGCAACAAAGAATAACAGGCAAAAAATATAAAACAATAATAACCAGAAAGAAAAATTGTATTATACAATTTGGTCAGAGTTGATGATCATAATATCAAGGACAACTAATAGTATAATAATTTCTTGAGTATATTAACAGTTGCCGTTTTATATAATAACAAATCCACTAACGCTATTACCACCACGAGTTTAAAAATATAAAATGAAAACATTAACAAATCTGTTAATCTTTAATAATTAGGTACCTTATAAAAATAATATGCATATTGAGAAAATTGAAGTATGATGAAATTTGAGAATGTTTAAGTATGTAAATTCAAGTATTTTATTCAATTTTAAAGTACAAGTATAATATGCTCGAATATTAAGTACACGTGGACACCATAAATATATGATTAATTGTCAAAATAGTTTGCTACAGTTTTTCAGTTTCCAACTTCCAGCTCTGTAATAATAGAAACCTCTTATTTCATATAATACCTGCAGCAAGCGCCGGTCTTGGTCGGAGGAAGTAAGGGACTTCTGCATTTGATTGAGCCTGTCGTGGAGCGCCTGTGTCGTGCAGTTGTGTTCAGCCAGGCTCCCCGTCAGCTGTTGCACGCGGTCCTTCTCCGTGCTTTCAGCCTCCTCGGCCTTGGACAGAGCCATATTGAGACGGTCCACTGTGAGTTGGAGAGACTGCGACTTTGACTCGAGGTCCTGGATTTGGGTTAGCAGGTTCTGGTTCCGTTCTTGCAGGGTCTGGAGTGCGAGGAAATAAGGGTCCAAGGTGGAAATGATGGATACTACTGGATTACCAATACACATGAAGTGCACGACCAAAGCAGCATTCCATAAATTACAACTTTCGTTTACAAGTGAATATTTTACAAGATTATAATCTAAACTTTAAAAATCATATACAGTTAACAATATGGTAATAGGTATTATAATTGAGTAGAAAATATTACAACATATTCTTTGTAATATTCCACACACTGTAATGATTTGATTTAAAGTACATGTCCAGTTGGTAATACCGTTAAGCAATTTATAGATGTGAACCAGTAAAAGTACCAATAAAACCAAATATATCATTCATGCAAAATAAATATAAGTATTGTCTAATAACCTGAGATACTTTACAAAACTTGGCTGTTTTACTCTTATTAGAGCTTATTCGTCAAAGAGACTCTCCAAACCAGCGTACAAACTAAAATTATCAGTTGTGGAGATGAATAACTTGAACTAATATTTCTACTTGTTTATTTATTATCTCACAAGTGGCCATTACTTGTTTTCATTCATCAATTCGAACAAAATTAACATAATTTTATATAAGAAGAAAGCCAGTTTAAGCTAGGTTTCCATGAATATTTAATTAATATAGCGGTTCTTAACCAATACTATATGTTTTGTATAAATATATTATAATAAATCCAAAAATTCAAAATAAAAATTAGAATTTGAAATGTTTTTTATTTCTTTTTGTAGCTTATATACATATATTATTATTTAAGAAAAATATATTAATGACGTATTCAATATAATATTATATTATGTTCTATAAATAAGCTGCAATGTTTCTAACTTTTCAAGCTAATAATAAAAATATTTTGCATAACTACATAAAAACTATATAAAAAGTCTCGCTTATAATATAGTGCTATTTATTGATGTGTTTTATTGATACTTTTAACAATGGAGAGACGTAAACTATCTTAAAATGTGGAGTCTGTGTTCGACGCGCGCACAATTAGTATCCGCATATCTTAATTACAATAATATCGAATATATCAATAATATGAATAAGAGACCATATCCAAATTCTACCTGAATTTCTGACTCCCGATCGTTAAGCGCCCCCCTATAGTCCGCTGGAGATCTCCTTCCAATGATCGTTTTGTCAGCTCCAATTGCGTGCAGCGGTTCTCAGCCTCGTCGATGGCCCTCTTCAACATCTTCTTCTTTTCCTCATGTCGACCCTCGCACTGCTTTAGTTTGGTCATGCGTTCCTGAGAGCAGGCACACAATCAAGACAAGTGGCATTTAGGACAGAATGCAATTCTATTATGACGTAATGTAATTCTATTAATATGTAATCGAGTCATATTATACACTAACTCAAAAACTTCACAGAACTCACCGTCATGGGTACCGTACTTTTTCGGTCGCTGCCCCACAGTTATGGAATGCTCTCCATCATGAGCTTAGGGACATCAGGGAATTTAGTCAATTTAAAGCTAAGCTCAAAACGCATTTTTTATTTGATTTTATTTTTCGTTATTATGTTGACTGGTGAAAGTAACTTAAAATGGGTTACAGTAGTATAGTATAATTTGTATTTTGCAATGTTGTATTTAATATTGTTTGCTTATATATTTCTGTTAGTTAGTGTGTCTTATTTTGTATAAATTTATATTTTTTATGTTTTTCTCTTGTATGTTAATGACCATTTTCTCGTTATATTAATGTTTAAAATTTAAATTCCATGTTTTAGCGCTGTAGGCATTGCCAGCAATTTGCGGCGCTAAATAAAAATATTATTATAATTCTTTAATAATCAAATTATGAATTACTCAATATTATTGGAACACAATATGAATGATAATCATAATATTATTATTTCTTTAAATGTAACAGCTGATGCAGAGAATAAAATCACAAAATTGCATGAATTTATCTGAAAAACAAGTGTCATTATACTAAGAATCATTTCAAGAAAATACATAGTTCAACCTACAAATAAGTTACCAATATTACGTTATTTTTATAAAAACAAATACTACAGCATATTTTGATATTATAATATTGATGCGACTCTCTTAACAGAATATAATAATTTAAAAAGATGTATAGACAGTCAAATTCTGCAACTTATTTCTTAACGGAAATTATCGCGTAATTGCTTTACATATTAAATATTACATAAGCAGTCTGGGCATGAAATGTTTTATAACGAATGCTTACGTTTAAATTAATACAACACAGAATTGCGCTCCCAACAGTTTTTTCCGTCTTTATTAAACTATGAAATGATGTATTACATTTATGGTTTATAAAAATAATCAACCATTCATCAATTCAAATAAATATTTTCGTCATCGGTGACATTTTTATATAGTTTAGTTTTTGTACCATTAAACAATACTTTTTAAAATACAAATTGAATAAACAATTATAATACAGCAAAAATAAGTAAAATTAGATACACAATAAAACAAATAACATACATATTTTATGATATTCATGTTGTTTATATTTTGCAGAAGTACTGAACATAAATAATAATAGAAACGTTATGAAGAAGACAGCAATATATTTTTAGATAAAAACCATTCCACTTCTATTATATTATATTATTATGAGTAATGAGAATTCTCTATGATATATTTTTAGATAAAAACTATTCCACTTCTATTATATTATTATGAGTAATGAGAATTCCCTATGATATATTTTTAGATAAAAACCATTCCACTTCTATTATATTATTATGAGTAATGAGTAATGAGAATTCCCTATTATATATTTTAAACTATTCCGAAAAAGAATGGTGGAACTGGTTTAAAGAAAGTTGACATCTAAAGACAAGAAACAAGTTAAAAGCCAAAATGTTAGGTACGTAGCTTAGTCATTAATGAAATTGATATAAAAAAATGCCAAGAATAAATAATATTGATAATGTTGGCTGTTAAAATCATACATAGATCAATATTTAAAATTATATACAGACTATACATTTAAGAGAAGAAAAATCTAGAAAAACATTTTGGTGATGGCATTAAAAGTATTATTTTTACTATTTAAAATTAATTAGCACATTAGAAAGAAATAATTATGTATTATGTGCAAGCTTAAATGCTTTAATTAAATGAATACTATTGCCAAGAATATTTCAGAAATTTTGATTTTATATTTTTATATTATAATGGTAAAATAAGAAGCAATAAACTAAAGAAAAACTGCCCCAACACCAATCACTTACATTGAGTAGTTGCTTATCTGTCTCCCAGTTTGATGCTTGCCGTTCCAGTTTACCAACCCGATCGATAAGTGTCTTTTTCTCTCGTTCACTGGTTCGTACTGCCTCTTCCTGAACTGCAATGTTCGTCTGGGCGGTGCCGAGACGCTGGTCAACCGTCTGTTTTTCTATTTGGACAGACAGTATCGATCAACAAATATAGCGATTTTTAGCCATAAGAATAAGACTGTCTGGGGTTTAATAGGTTCTACAATAAGTTGTATCTACTGTAAGTTAATTGTTATGGCAAAGTTATGTCTTTTAAACAATTTACAACAGCCAGTTCGAAGCCAGTTTTGAACCACAGACCTGCAGGTTTGTAGGCTAGTGTGCTAACCACTGGACTACGACCGCTGCTAACGGAGTTAATCATATACTGGCCGGTTAAAAGCTGTCGTATCTAGTCGAATGCAGTTTAATGAGTATTATTATATTATGCTTCTACATAAAAACATCTAAAAGGTAAAGTCTACTTACTATATTTCAGTCTGGTGCAGTAACATCTCTTCTCATACCCTGAACTTAGTTTCGTTAAATGCAAGTATTTCATTAATAAATTAATAAAAAATATCTATAGTATTTACGTATAAATAAATAAACAGACGCCAAAATGGATGTTCCTATACGCGAATTTGTACATGTAGATTTCAAGATGAAATTTACTACGACGAATTGTTTAATTATTTAATTTGTGTCGTAGGCATTTTAAACTATTATCTAATTAACTAATAATTAGTTAAAAGCTCTAATTCAAATAAGGCGCTATTCTATACATTGATCGTATTATTATTATTGAATGGCTAATACTTTGACACAAATAGTCTGATATTTGCCATACTTTTGCATATTAACTTTTATTCGTTAAAAACAGACAATTTGAAATTTGAAAAATAAGAACATTTTTTTTATAAAATAATGTTGAAAACAGAAAAATATATTACGCGATAATTTCTAAAAATGTAAAAAATATTTGAATAATAAGTGCTAGAAAAATGAGTTCAATATTGTAAATAATAAAATGGATTATATTATGATACATGTCAAAGGGAATGCAAATGTTTTCAAGCAACACAAAACTTACAGCAACAATGTTAAGCATATTATAATAGTAAGAAGAAATGATATAACTCAACAATTGTAAAATGTATTAGATTAGTTTGTAAACCGGTAGAAATAAGTTTCGCTAGTGTTATGAAAACACATTTTCCCATTTTTAATAAAACCAGAAAGTAAAGTTTGCTATTTGTCCTATTTATTCAAACATACCTTGCTCCATGGCGGCACACACAGTCTGCATCTGATGAACCTTGGCCTCGGCCATATCCAGTCGTTGGCCCATTTCCGCCAACCGATTGTCCCCAGTCTGCGAGCGGTGAACAGCAGCATCGCGCTCCCTCTCAGCCGAGACCAACTGTTGGACAAGGTTCCGCAGGGCTTGTCGTACAGCCTCCGGGTCGATATCGGAAGAGGGTAGCGGCGGCAGAAGGGCCGTGCCACCGCCGGTGTCAGGTGGGTGGGAGGTGGATGGAGATCGGGAGCGAGCGGTGGCTAGGAGGTTCGCCTTTACACTCGGTTCTTGAGATAGAATAAATCGTAGAAGAGAAAATGCATGAGTAAGATTAAGATATAAGAATTATTAAATGGGATTCAGGTGTATTGGCATACAAACAACATTACTGATGGAAATAAAAATGAAATCTTAGCCAATCAAATAATTGACAGATATTTTAAACTTTTTAAAGTTTCAATAAAAATGTATCGGAATAATATTCAATAATCATGTCCATGAAATTTGAATTTACACGAGCAAAAGGATCATTGATGTAGAAAAATATTAGTTCGTATCGAAACAAATAATAAGAAGATACTTTTTTATACATTTTTTACAAAACAATTTCTTTGATTCTAATCAAATTGTAAGGTAGGTACATATTACGTACATGGATTTCGTATCTACCCATAAAAGAATATTAGCATGGATAAAATAAAGATCCATATCGACCCTTTAAAGGTAGTGTCCAGAAACGGTATCTCATTATGTCATTTAGTTCTGGAATATGTGTCTATAGCATACTTTTCCAGCGGGCTAATAAAATGAAGAAATAAGGAGCGGCATGGAAAATAGGGGATCTGAAAATTTAAGTGAATAGCGGAAAGAGCAACTGTGAATCCTACACCATCGAAAAAAACTGCAGTGTAGATGTGATCTATAGTAAATGTAATATAACCTCATCCAAATAGTACAAAAATTATGGCATTTTTCAGAGAAAAGAACTGTAATCATATTTACCTGAATAAGGTACAGGTTACGATTTTTGGTGCGAAACATATCGTTAGAATTATTTTTAAAAGATTTTGTTTTCTATAATATTTCTACATATGTATGAGACATATAAAATAAAAAATATGCAAAAAAAGGATATTTAAGACCAGAATTACTCATAACTCACCTTTCATTGGAGAAATCGACCGACTCCGTCTTTGAAGTGCCGAACTGTTGTTCTCAGCAGAGGAGGCTGTGACAGCAACGGAATTTACACAAGCAGAACTACTATTGACAGCATTGGCTAGAGAAGCTGTGCTCGGCTGCTTAAACCCAATAAGGCGTCGGAGACTGCTGTGGATAGCTGAAAGCCGGGACTCCGCGTCACGTTTAGCCTGACCGGTGCGCAAGAGTTGACTGTTAAGGGCAGAGAGGCGTCCCTCGGTTCCGCTTAGTTCGGTGCGAAGTTCTGTGATCACACCGTTGCAGCGGTCCAACTGGAGTGAAGTGAAAGCGTTTAATCTCATAATTTAAATTTATAAATATAATGCTTCTCATTACTAATGACATTAGTTCCACAACCGTATAGCCTACACTATAAAATGATAGTGGCACAGCTATACGTCACTTTTAAAATATACTTCTAGGTTTTTTTATGAAATTAACACCTAGCATATCTTTTTCAAAGTCACAAAAATTAATAAACAAAGATTGTGTATAGGATGCATGAAAAGGAAACCCTGTATTAAAGGGATACTATCAAGGGGTCCCGATTAAAGATTTGCTTTTTTGCATACATAAATGCTATATCTTTCTTTTATATTCAAAATATTTTTTGAGATTTTGAGATTTAAAATTTTATTTAAAAAATGGGGCAATTCGTTTTCATTATTTTTACAAAAAGCAATTTTAAAATATATCGAATTATAAAAAAATAAAATGTTTAAGTAAAGAATCACTTGTATCTCCAAGTTCTTCTTGTTGTCTTCAAACTTTTTAGTCTCTCGTCTGTGGTCTTCAATAGTTAGATGACCCTCCCTGTCCTTGATCTTGATGAGCGCTTCTAGATCTGACACCTTTCGTTGGCAGCCAGACAACTCCTTGCGCAGAGCTTCCTTTGACGATTCAACTTCCAGACTGCGTTGTTTCACTTCCATAAACTCTCTGCATTGTAAGGGATGAGGTTACATAACTTTACATGTGAGACAATAATATACGTGTCCAAAAATTTCTCCGCTTTAAAGTGTTTTAAAAGTAGGAATATCTTTAATCCAAAATGTATATTTCTTCACTTATCATTTATATCAAGGTTAGTTTAGTATACTTTCAAGCAGGCTCGTCAAGCCAAATTTTGTGTCCACACGGTCACACCAGTTCGTCAAGTTGGCTTGATGGAATAATATGCGTTTTGCATAAACAATAATAATAAAACAATACTATTAGAATCGATATACGTTTGCAAATTGATCAGGTGTTGTATTTTAAAATCAACAAGAACTTGTTTAATTTCTGTTTAAAAACAATAAGTTTAATTTATGTCAAGTAAAGCCATCAAGTCAATCGATAACCTCGCCGTGTGAAGCTTTGTGTGATAAGCTTTGTGAAAAGCTTTGTGTGAAATTCATACATTTGTGCCCCTCGTATCCTAATTTAAAAACTCCTTTTATTATGGTTTTCACTTGCATCCATAAAAATATACCAGTCATCCATATTACCTAATAACTGAGAAATACAACAAATTAAAATACTCCTGTCAATAAAATATATAGTAGGTATACGTATTACTAGGCGAATACCCCGTAAACACGTTCAAGCCGGTTCGTCAAACCAAATTTTGTGTCCACACTTGATAAACTTATCAATTTTTAATGCAACAAATTACCAAAACAATGATGTATCTTGATTTTGTATTATATTAATCACGTGATTATTTACTCAAACAATAAGAGTTTGGCGTTGGCTTTACAGAAAATGTTAAACAAGTTTAATATCGTCAAGCCAAGCCATCAAGCCAATCGATAAGTTCATCAAGCCGACTTGACGCTGGCTTGACCGTGTGGACGTGTAATTATTGTTAGCTTGAGAAATCAAACTTGTTAAACATTATTGTTTTGATAATTAATTGCATAAAAAGTCGATAAGCTCATCAATCCAGCTTGAAAGTGTGTACGTGGCATTAGACAGAAAACGTCTTAATGATTTGAAAAAAATATACCACGGATATTCTATTTAAAGTGTACTAAACCACAGATATTATTTTTAATTGTCAATTAAATGGCAACATAATAGTTCAATAACATGAAATACAGAGAAATACTGTAAAATAACCAGTTAAAAAGTAATTGAATACTTTATGCCATTTTAAATCACGCTATCTAATTTTATTTAGTGTGTTAATTCATTCAGAAGTGTTGTCATGGAGGCAGCCAATCACACTCACCGTCGTGAGTCCTCCTCCTTCGTCTCGTCCAACGAGACACGATTGTGGAGATCTTTCACCTGGTTGACCAACTTCTCTCGCTCTCCCTCGACCAACTTGATCTGGTGTGTCAACTCTTGAAGCTCCTTGCGTGTCTCAAGGCGAGCTTTCTCGACACACTGAAGGCTGGAGCGAAGGTCACTAGCCTCTCTGTGGATTACTGTCTTGTCGTTTTCCAGTACTAGAGTAGACCGAGCATAAGTTTGGGCATAAGAGGGATGAAAGGAGTTCAAAAATAACATATTTGCTTAGAGTGGAGTATTTGGTGTCTGGACAACAGAAATATATTAATAAGATAAATTTTCATTATTTTTTCAACTCAACAGTGATAGCATGCACAAATGTTATCGAAATGAGATTCTGTTTCGACTAAAATAAGAAATAGGCTAACCGCTTATAGTACCGAAAAAAACATCGGACTTTGGTTTATTCCCTTTAAACTAATATCAGAATCATCTAGAATACATATAAAAAAAATTACTGAGTATTAAATTTATAATTTTTGAGTTGCATTTTAATATTTGAAGTAATGATTTATAACAATATGTTTAAGGAAACATTTGAAGCGATTAACTACCTATTTATCGATAATAAGTGTATTGTTAAAAACATTGCCTTTTAATTGAACTACTTAAAATCAATAATTTATCAATATTTTAATGACTAAAAGTGATCGACATTATGAGTTCTACATTGAAAAGCTAATACGAGAATTGCGAAGTACCCATTATTATAAATATATTACTATTAATTAAGTTTAGTAGCAGTTTAGCGATTCTGTTCACACTAAAATTATTTCATTACAAAGCACAGGGAAACAGTATGAAATCAAATAATAAAAACAAGTGAATTTATAACATTTTCATCAGAAAATTATAACATTGTAGAAACATGTTTATTACATTAATAACATGGAAACATAAAGCTTCAAAAATTGTAGCACATTGGTGAATGTATATGTAAGCAAGATAGTGCATTATAAAAATAATCAATCTGCTCAATTTGTTACTGAAGTTGTTTATTAGAACTGTTTCAAAAGCACAATGTTAACAAAATGAAGATCGTATGACATGGAACATTTTAATCTTGATAACTTGTTAATAGATATTTGTGGAACTAAGTGTCTCTCGACCAAAATTGCTTTTTCTTATTCTATGAAAACCGCAAAAATATAGGTGACAATAAATAATTAAGCAACGCAATTACCAGTTTAAATAATTAATACACATCTAAATGTCAAGATAAACACTTTAAAGAAAAAGCTTATTGTAAAACTACAGAAATAACAAAATGAAGAATTTTTAATAAACTAATATAAACTAATAAATAATTTTTGATTCTACTTAAATTTTATTGAATTTTAAGAGCTTCAAACATAATAATGACAGAACTAAAATTATAATTAAGAAAGGGTAAATAATTATTATTACTGACCAACAACAAAAAATATTCTGGAAAGACAATATTTGTTTCATACTAATTTGATAGTGCTGATTTCAAATCTGATGTCCTTTTCCATCACATACCAGTTTTTTTTAATAATAGTTTTACTTTTTAATGATATGGAGTAACCACAAAAATTACCATTTTGGTGCATGTTTAGCGCTGTGTTTATTTTACGCATAGATAACTATACTTAAAAATTATGCACTATTTAAAAGGTATTTCAATCGGCTTTGGATGGATATATAACTCAATAATGTATTTGTTCTACAATAGAAGATAGGTCTGTGTTTAAAGTTACATCAAAATATGTACATCATATACATTTGTGTGTATATATTGTGTCTCAATATAACGTCAATTTGTTCATTATATTCTTTATCCAATAATATGTCTCCAATTCTAATCTATTTTAGGAATTTGGATTTTCCAAATGTAAAACAAGTTAAGTTATTAAAATTCTAAGAAATAGTTTCATTAGTGTTTTTTGTGGTCGCTGTCATACGATTTTATGTAAGTTGATCTCTTACTTTTTAACTTATTTTTGTTGTACTAAAATTAATTTTAAAAGAACCTAAATCGTGTTTAAGTATAATATATAGTTACTTTTATATACCTATAATAGCAATGATAATAGTATAATAGAAAATTAATACAAATAGTTAATAACTTAAATTAATATTTATTTTTTTAGACATGACATCGCGAGGCTGTACGTACGGGGCAGACAATTTCTGTTATATTTGTGGCGAGTTCACAGTGAAAAAATACAGAAGACCACTTACAGATGGCATAAAAGCTTTGTATTTTGCTTACTTCGGCTGTCAGCTGGGTGATCAAGACAAATGTTGGGCACCTCATGGTTGCTGCTTGCAATGTTCTACAGCTCTATCCAATTGGTACAGCAAAGGTGGTCCTAGTTTGAAATTCGGAGTGCCGATGGTTTGGCGAGAGCAGCAAGATCATGAAAGTGACTGCTATTTCTGCATGACAAAGATACATGGATTCAGCACTAGAAACAAATCCTCTGTCAAATATCCATCTGAGCTCAAATCTGCAATTGGGCCAATGCCTCACTCTGAAGAGGTTCCTGTTCCAATACTCCTGCTGATTTAGAAGACATGGAATCGGAGTCGGTCACAGAGAACATTAGCAGCGATGAAAGTGACCTTGAACCAGCAGAGTACATTGGCAGACCACACCTGATCAAGCAGACCGAACTCAACGACTTGGTACGCGATCTAACCCTGACCAAGGGCCAAGCAGAGCTGCTGGCATCTCGACTGCAAAATTGGAATTTACTGGCGAG